>JAVFBZ010162944.1:0-10634 GCA_032466195.1 Katharina tunicata
GGCTGGTTTTCAGTCTTATAAGGGAAGTAACCATGTAAGAGTACCATGTAAAACCCCCATCATACACAAGGATGAATCATTTTAGCCAAATGAAGTTGACATATTAGTAAAATAGCTTTAAATTCCCAGTTTGATTATAATAAAGAAAAGTATTGATGGAATTTTAATTTTACCCCTTTTATAAATTAAATTAACATGTTACATTCAGGCTTTATTTACAATGTAACAATATATTTTGATTATGTAAAAATCAATAACTAACCTAGCCTTTATTTATTATCAATTAAAAACACTGTTCATAATGTAACAGGCTCTTTTTATCAAAATTTATTTATTTAAAATAATTTTATCTTCAGAGGAAATATAAAATAAAGAAATTGAGAACATTTTCATTTTTACATGAATTACAACTTTGCTGGTATAAACTTAACCATCAAGACTGAGTGTTAATTCTGTGAACCTTTTTCATTGATTTTTTTTTGTATACTAATTTAATTATTATTTATGTAATGAACTAAGTGTATCATTACACAATTATATTGGCATTAGATGATTGATAGTTCATTCAATACTATTATCTCTAAGTCTGGTTTGTTACCAGATTTTTTGCTTATTATCGTTGCTTATATGGTAACTCAAAAATATAGGTGGGTGATAATGCCAATGATTGCCCAGTGTCTTGATGATAATAAATGTGAAATAACTCGGAGTATGACGCCAAGCAAATATAAATAGTACATATCCTGGTGGATGCATGCAAATTTTCTTTCACTAGATTTAAACCTATATACAATCTTGAACACATATGAAATACAAGTAAAGTGTCAGCAAATGAATAGCACTAAAGCTGTTTACAATGCTCCGCAGAAAGCTGGTGCATACAATTTAGTGAATACTATTTAAGTATTTCCATGTTATACTGATTTCATGACCTCAGTAAAATTCAGGGCAGTAAATTGAAAGAGCTGGAACTAATAAAGGGCAGGGCAGCAGCATGTATTCATGTCACATGCTAACCTTTTGTCAGCTCTTTACTTGTATTTATGTCCTGAGAATTAATAAACTTCTCCCAGAACCTGGTCCAACCGTGGTCTATATCATATATTTGACTACTGCTCCATGTATTTGTGGTAGGTTTGCTTCAGATGTAGTAATAAGGTTAGTAGAAGGTGTGTATATAAGAGGTTTTCTGTCTAGAAATCAGCAATCAAGAAGAATGTATAAAGCATAGGACTGAAATATGATAATTAAATCACATGTGTTCTGTTCTAAAAATGATCATGTTGAAACAGTGTACTTAGAATCTTCACTTGCACGCCGTAATATGATTTAAATTACCTTTATTATGGCATAAAACCCTAATCAATCGAATTTCTCTAAATGTGCCTACTTATTCCAATTGGAGGTTTAATGGGGAGGCTATAACATCATTGTTTGCATGTCAGTGGCGTGATTAGGTTTCTACCTACCTGTAGCCTACCTGTTTTAATTTACCATAAATTTTAATGGTTCAGTGGGTAGACGCAGACTTCCCCCCTCAGGGTATTTCTTTTGACATGTTCATGCATTGATAGATGTGTAAACAGGACACGCATTTTTAAACACTGACATAAATAATAAACTCATATCATAAAACTAAACCAAACAACAACAACAACAAAATGTTTTAGATAATTAAATTTTGTGTAGGACTATGGGGCCTACTTATTTTTACCAGGCCTAAACAAAGATAAGACAATATATGTAGATAAAGTTTGTGCAATGGAATTCTTTTTCAAACACAATTTTACCAATTTTAAACAATCATTTAAAAAGTTTATACTTTTTGCATATCTTTGTGACATTTAGGTTGAATGGTACACTGCACAAATGTACATGTATGGTTGTCCAACAATGTCTGAGTCATTAATGATTATTTTAAGCTATAAACTTGGTGGACACCATGTACATGTTAACAAGTAGCTAAAATAGCTTTTATGTCATTCTGTTGAAGTTCTTCATAGTTGTTTTTTTTGTACTCATCATTTTTCATAACAAGCATACAATCTTATAATATTCATAAAGTATGTTTCAAAGGAAATTTATTCAGAAAGTTATAAGATATACACATATGTGGACAAATATACCAACATTTTTTTTGTCAATATTTGCATACATTGTCATTATGTATTATAATTTAAGTGTCAAGTTTTAATGTATGTGTCTTTTTTTATGCTGTTACAGGAATGTAGCTAGACAAGATACCTGGTTTGATGTAAGTATTTTTACCTGACTTTTCTAGTTTTTTTTACTGGCCATTTTTAATATTGTATGTAAACCTGTGTTAAATAAGTAAATATCCTAATAAATCTTTGTTTATATATCTGTATATTTTAGTATAATTGATTGACCAGGAATGACTTAATTGTCCAAATCTTTACTCTTCATGTTGTGTCTTACATCTTAGTTTATTTGACAGTCCGCTAGTATAGCCCCAAGCTTCCAAATAATTATCCTTTGGGAGATTTTAATTTAGCCTCTGTTCAAGAATAATTAGGTGACCCACCGTATGTTATTACTTAAATAACATAGGAGTGGTTGGAAGACACTAGAAACTGACACAGTCTGTGTGTAGTAAAGATCATATCTACTTCACCTATTGTTTTGGCCAAGAGAACTACTGTCTTGATTAGCTTTCTTTACCAAATGTGACAACACTCGTGACTTTGTGGGGCAATTCAGGACTAAAGACAGAATAGGTGTGAACTAACATTCTGTGTGGATTAAGATCTTGTAGAAAGAAACATTTTTGACAAACCCTGCAAAAAGACGAGCTAATATTGTGTGTGGATTAAGATCGTTTAGATCTTTGTTGTATATGTTTCTTGACCTTACCCAGCAGGCTTTTCTATGTCAGCCCACACAGTGTAAAGATGCCTTTGTGCCTACTACATATGTGAAGTAATTCAGGACTATAGGTGAAAGAGAGGGGAACTGCCATTGTGTTCCCAACAAGATTTTGTAGAAGGAAACATTTTTATTGACCAAATCCATCCATTCTGTTCACTTTGCCTACACTGTATAACGTTGATGTGTGCCTTGTATAGAAATAATACATGCCTCAGTTCAGGGATTACCAGCAAAACATTCAGCTGACATTGTGTTTGGATGAAGGGGGAAAGGAATATTTTTGACTTTATCCTATTTGTCTCAAACCATCACACGGATTAATTTAGGACTAAGCAATAGAAAGATCAATAGACTTAAAGTTTTGTGGTGTGCTATTGTCTCTATTGTCTAGTTTTATTGCTTACTGCGACAGTATAATTAATTAGCTTGTATGCATTGCATCTTCAGCATGTTTTGTACTGTATAAATCACTTACAGATTCATATACATGTACGTGCTCCGTTGGCGTATTGCAAATATCTGTGGAGTTGTATTCAGAGTTAGGTTTGACAGAACACTTGACGATCTTAACCTATGCACTGTTGGGCTAAAGTAGCATGGTCCAAACATCCTCAACCCAGTCAAACAAGGAAACAAGAAATCTGAACTACAGTGTACCGACATATCAGTTATATTAAGTTGTAGTGGTCTGCAGATTGGAGTCCAGTTGAAAAACAAAAGAAAATATTAGACCATCAAATATGAACATCTGCTACTGATCACTGATCAGGCAAACCAGGAAAATATGTGGACTTCTGTTACTTAAATTAACTGTCAATAATTTTGGAACAACTTTACATGGATGCATTGTTTACTTGTCAACATACAAATAGAAAATTTCAAAGGAATTGAAATATGGAATTTATTCACAAGAAGCACCTGGGAAATGTATGCATTCTGGATGTGAATCAAATCATGTTCATACTGCACGATGACTTCCCAAATAGCTGGTTCAGTGAACTGGAGATCTCCAAGTCTATGTCAAATTCATGATTGCTTCTCTAATTGACTGTGATAATTAAACCAACAATGATCAACATGGCAGTGGCTGGGACAAATAGCCCGGTCCTTTGGATACATGTTGTAAGTTTTACAAATGCTGTATAGCCTTAATGAATTTAGGGTGATCCACAGTAGCTTCCTGTGCCCCTGTGCTCTCAGAGCTCTTGGCTAGCAGGAAGCCTATTTGTTGTAGCGTCATGCCTTGTTCTGGGCTGAATGTTCTGTGGCAGGGGGCCGGTTAATGGTTTAATTCCTTGGATATGGAGATATGGTCAACTGGTTCTATTTTGTTTTAAAAATCGACTTGTTGCAGTGGGGATGTTTTTGTTTGGCCTGTCCTAACGTCTCCTTTAGCTATACTTTGTTTATGCCTGATTCAGATTATCAGTAAAAACTCAAAGAATAAAAAACACATTTGTGGGAAATATTTTGATTACAAAAAAAACACATGTTACTTTAGTGTCGTTGTGTCATTGTTTCTCGTATAGATCGATTCACAGCCTTTATCGCCAGTCATAATTAACTGACGAGTTTTAGTGCATGATTTAGATGAGATTTCTTAATATAGACAAAAATAACTTATTAGAAATTCATGACTTTCAGTTCTTGAAAGTCAATAATAGAAACAATAAAATACCTTCGTGAATTTGGTTTAATTAACTTACTATTTTAATATACTGTTTTTTAATGGCTAGAGCTGGTTTACCATCTCATGATGTCAACAGTTTTCTATTAAAAATCTGACTTTACTTTTTATAATTAGCATATAATATGTTCCTATTGTTTACATTTTATAAAGTTATTTTTTAACATGACTCTATTGTCATTGGATTGAAACTGTTTAATTATGTGTCAAGTATTGACTATAATAATTGACTAAAATAGCTTTCAGTTTTGGCGGAGAGAGTGCTGAATTATGACTCACTATCTAGTGTTTATTTGCTTTTGGAAGTGTCCTCAATCTTTTGTTTACTACAAGACACAAATTATGATTTATAGCTGTATTACCTCTATGGCTTGTCACAAGAATTCGGTCCCCCTGTGAACGAGGTTTCTTCCCAGCTTTGTACCATACACCGGCAACACAAAGTCGTCATATAAGTGAAATATCCATGAGTATGACGTTAAACACCAAGGATATAAATAAATAAATCTTAAGAATTCTCTGAATGTATATGTTTTCATACATTGAAGTTAATTCTACATGTAGGTGGTAGACAGGTGTTTTCCTGTGCCCTAGTACTCTCTCAGGTAACAAGCACGAGGAAGCCAATTTGTTGTCATGACTTATGCCTGGGGATTGTTTTATGTTGTCTTTTCTTGTTAACGATGTTAAAGGTGGTTTCACCAATAGTGCCGGCGTGTGGTTGAGTGAGAACCTCCCCGTCTCCCTGTGCCCTGGTGTTCACTGAGCTATGGGGCACAGGATGCCGATTTGTTGTGGTCTCCTGTTTTGTTAATGTTATGTAAATGGTTTGTCCTGCCAGCATCATTTACGGTGGATTTCTTTACCGATTGGGCTGGCACACCGTCATATCGGTGAAATAACCTTAAGTACGGCGTTAAACCCCAATCAAACAAACAAATCAAACCAATTGCCGTGATGCAAATTTAATAGAAAAGTACAGCAAAAACAACTTCAAAACAACCAAAATTGTTTTCAAGCCTGTTTTGTAACATTTTATAGAATAAGCTATAAATTGGTCTTATTCATGGTGGACTATCACTTGCAATTGTTTCTGCTTTGCTTTTATTTTTAAAAAGGTAAATGTGCATTTACAAATGACAAAAATAACTCAAAGTTACTTAAACTTCATTCCTTGGCCGAACTGACAAAATCTGGTGAAAAATACAATTTTAGACCAAGCTTTTGAATTATTTGAATAAAATATAAATCAGTCCTCCTAAAATGATATTGTATAACCATGGGAAAACCTCGTTCATCCAAACGGAACAGACCTGGTTTTAAATTACATGTAGGTCTTATTCAACCCATAATGTCTCAATTTGTTATTGATCATAGAAATACCGGTAAAATAAGTGTGATACAGGTGGTTGGGTGTTAGCTTCCTATGCACTGGTGCTCTCTGAGCTAAGGGCACAGGATGCCAATTTGTTGTGGTGCCCTGTTTTGTTGATGTTATGTAAATGTTTTGTCCTGTCTTGCATGTTGCCAGCTTTGTTTTCGGTGGTTTCCTTCACCGATTGGTCTCATAAGTGAAATAACCTTGTGTATGCCATAAAACTCCAATCGAAAAAAAAAACAAAGCAAATAAATGTGTGTTACTTTTTCAGTCTGTACAAAAACGTAAAGATGACATGGCCAGGGCTGTGGACGAAACAAGGCGTAAACTTGAATCTGTAAGTTATTCAAAATTGTCTTGCTACAAAGTGTGTTTGTATTATTTCCCTTGTACCATAAACATTGTTTACATTTTATGCCCTGGGTGTTGGTGAAGGAAAGCACTACCTGTATGTTAAGAAGTAACAAGTTACTATTTAGTAATTTATTCCTTTTTGCTACAATTTTTTAGTGTGAATTTTTACCGAAAGGTGTGTGCTAAATGAGCTTTGAAATGCAAACTTTCAGCTTGCTAACGGCCTTAGCTTTGGAGTGTGTCTGCATCAATTTGTCTAAACAACATTAAACGGTTGTATAAAATTTGTGATATATCTTATTTATTGATAAAAAAAACTTTTATCGAATAAAATTAAGCTAGAAAAAAATAACCATTCACCTGGATTGCTTTTATATGGGTTTTCTTGGAATAAAAACAAAACTTGTTGAAATTTAACTTTTCCATTTAGTTTTTGGTGCCATATCCTGTATATATACCTGATTGACTTTTAATTGCATTGCTTTCTATTTGTTATATTTTAAATCACAGCCTTTATTTTGTGCTGCACCCGGTTTTGTTTTCTACATTGATGGATTTAGACTTTTTTTACATCTGAAATGTTAAAGCAGACCAGATATGGAAATTGTAAACAAAACTCAGTGGCTCTAAAATTCCAAAAGGAACTATTCATACAAATTTAGAAATAAAACCTTGGACAAGGTTTTATCTAATGATATTTGCAAAATTACATAAATTTTTCCTACCAAAATTTTGTAACAGCAGTTTGTGAAATGGTCAAAAGTAAGTTTTAAAAATAACAAGGAAGTTTTTTAAAATAATTTCAGAGAAAATGTATATCCATCAGTGTTAGTTACACTAATAACCTCCTATTTAAACTAACCCATGCACTTCATGTTTTTCTCCCGTGGTGATTGTAGCTGGGGTGGGGCGGTGAACAAGCCGACAAATCCTACCTGGACAAACCCCCTGGGCACAGGGCACAGTTATCAATCATGCCTGAACCTCCTCAGTCACCAGTCAGGCTTAGTAAAACAGTAGGTTATATGTTCATCAAACTGTGCAAGTCTTTAGCGTATATAATATATATGTAGGTGTTAGTTACAGATCAGTGACAGTCGCTTATAAAAGCTCTCTTATTATGTGAATAACGAGAGCAATATTCTTGCTCACCTTATAATTAACGTGGGGAAAAATAAAATAAAAATGAGCCCGCTATAAATTTTCCATAATTCGCCCAATTATAAGTCGAGTGTGGTGAATCAGTCGACTTTGTTTTATTTTGAGCTTGTTTTTGGAGCGAGTCTCCTTTGTTGTCTGACTGAGGTGGGATATCCAGAAGCCTCTCTCTAGTGGCATTTTAATTTGTGTTTTGTGACAGTCCTGTGAAATCTGCTTTTGCTGCTGATATCATTGAAGGTGGTTTCCTGCACCCAATGAGCTGTCCTGACTGCATTTGAGTGAAATAACCTGAAGTACAGCATATTCCAGTAATTAATAATTTATTATTTTTAGAGTTTGTTTTTTTTTTTGCACAAAAGTCAACGAATTGTATGAAAATTATTTGGAAAATGGATTGCTTTAATAACTATCAATATATACATGAAATTACATGCAAAGAAGCTGGGGTGCTTTTACTTATGCTCGACTCTGGATTCATATTTGGACCATTATATTTTTAAAGTTTAAGAATAAATTTCTCTTAACCTTTTTCATTTATTTTTGTTTCTTCAGGAATTTGATTCTGAGGAGCCTTCAAAAGAATCTCGATCTGTGATGTCTGATAGGAAGAAAATTCCTCCCAGTTATCCCTCTCGATCTAAATCTCTGGGGAAGGTGGATACATCCTCAACATTACAGGGTAAAGTTCTTATTCTTGTCCATCAATGAACTTTTTTTTTTTTGTCGTTCAGATATAAATTGGCCATCAGTGGCTTAAAATGAACTGGATAAACATTCTTTTACATAAAGCAGATACTATTTTCTATGTACATCTAGTAAGGGGCTGCGCTGGGGCTCTTTCTGCGGTGGACTCCCAAGTCCCTTTCACTGTACTGTGTGTAAGTTCGAGTCTCCATGTGATTGTCAACTTAAGGTTTGTAAGGGAAGTTTTCTGGTGGCTGCGAAAACTGTGAATTGGCTTTTACGGGGTGTCTTCTTGGTTTCTGACCATAGATTGCCAATGCAAAGTCATCATATACTCTTAAATACACACGTTAAACACTAATCATTTTGCAGTTTGTTTTTATGAACACTGGTACAAACTGAACCTATTCACATTTTGTTAAATTTCAGTAAGAATGAATTTATGATGTTCACGATTGTTCATATTGGCATTTTCTTTCTAGATCTTATCAGTATTTTTTATTATTATTAAATGAACTTATCAGTATTTAATTAATTGTGTAACAATTGTGTGGGTGTTTTGCACCACAAGATATACTTGACGTCACCCTATGATATTTGGAACCATGTTAACAAGTATTATGGTTGAGAAAGATTTGATTAGCTGTAATTTTTCATTGTAATTAAATTATTAATTAGATTATCGACGACGACTGGGAACCTCTTCGATTCGTCGATCTTGGTCTTCAGCTGAACTCTTCAAGCCAATCAAAGAGGCCATTGCTTCTAATAATTCGGATTCTTCTCTTAAAGATTCGGCCAAATATGGTAAACCGCCACTCCCTAAAGGGCGTAACAGTCGTATACCCTCACTGCGAGGAATATCTATTGGGGTTAAGAATACTGCCACCGGGGTGCTGCCCAATAAGCTACGCGGTAACGGGCTCTTGCATGTACTGGCTGAAAGGGCCTTCCTTATTTTACTTTTGGCTTGCTTTCTTCAGTATTGTCATTGTCATTTTACGACTTTACGAGCATTGCCATTTTCAGACTATGCCCAAGCATATTCATTATTGTTTCCAGACAGTATGAGCATTTTCATTATCATTATCTGACTACCTAGCATTGTCGTGTTCTATGAGTATATCTGTTGTCTTTAACATACTGTAAAGTGTTTGAATATCGTCATGCAATGATTGAATGAGTATTGTCGTTGTCCATTTCAGACTGTCAGTGTGTATTGTCTGTATTCTTTCTTCTTTGTCATTATTTGTAAACCTAAATAGGGGCTGCCATCAATAATTAACAACTTAATCCTTCTGTATGGTGATATATAGTTCAGTGTTCAGGGGTCAGTGTTCAGTAGGTTGATGGACTTCTGTGCCAATTTATCCTGCAATGTTGTACCAGTGAAACATGGCACTAGATTTTGGGAATTTTAGGAAACCATCTAGAAGTACATGTAGGCCCATAATGAAAGGGCTAGAGCAACAGGTGTTTGACATAAGATCTGTATGAAGGAAACGGCTTCTGTAGCTTCTCAATTGTCTTTTGCTTCAAAGGCAATTCTTGGATGTTTTTGATTAGAAAGTCCAGCAAAATATAGTCCAGAAATCAAATAGACTTCGAAAAGTGTCTGTTCCACAGTCTACACATTGTCCAATTTGCTGGTCTATTTCACGTCTACTTTTTTATTTTCGATGTTAATTTAATCCGTTTTCACCAGTTCAAATTCGATATCTGTCCAGTCCAAAACTTCTATAGTTGTCTATCTGTAATATTTGGATTGTTGCTATAAAACCTACTTTGCCCAAATCAAATTCAGATCGATCATTCGTTACTTCATCTATATTTCATTTATATTTGCATAATACATTTGCTCCGTCCTCTATTAGATGTTTTATCTATTGTTGTTTATGTCTCTTTCTTTTCAAGCAATGTATCAGCTCTGTTTACTTATTTGTCATCTGAATACTTGTAAGAAATGTTTGTTTATATCTTTTCTAAGTTTTATTCACTTTGATTTTGAAATATCATGTAGTTTTTTATTTTCAAACCTCAACAGCCTTTTTGGGGAATTGCACCTTACTTGTCATTTATTTAATTATGAGTTTTCATTTCTCAAATTAAGTGCATCATCTGATCAGCTAAATGCCTCTATAACAAGTAATGAGAAGGAATCAAAGACACAGACTCTTGTTAACCACAATAAGGAATTCATTAAAATCTAGTTTCTATATTTTTTTTTTAATATTGAGAATTATTTTATGAATCCAGCTTGGATTTCAAAAGTTAAAACGAAACTGAAACCTAGTATTGGTTTTGTTTGGCCTTATACCCTCCTATTTAAATACAGTTTTAAGTGCACATTTTTTGTGAACTATTGCCTGTGTGAGATATTTATTTTTCATCACTTAACTATTTCATGTTCTTTTAAACTCTGCTGCTAATTGAGTCTGTAATGAGCATTTTGTGTATGTTAAACACTTCATCCATTATGTT
>JAVFBZ010162955.1:0-17479 GCA_032466195.1 Katharina tunicata
ATTGAGATTTATTATCATGGCCGCGCTCGTAATTTAACTCGAAATGATGTTTATCGTCATTGGTCACAAGCAGCCAGCTCTTGTTCCAACCAAACCAAACCAAACCAAACCTAACGTAACCCTATTTTGAAACCCAACCTAAACACAATCCAGCGGTTTGTTTTATTGTATTAATGGTCACATCTTGTGAAAAGATAACCACTGATATGCAATCTAGAATAATGAATATACCTTAATAAATGTCATTGTGTCCCGTGCAGAACGGAACTACTCATATCATCTACTTTATCGGGACCGGAACTCCGAATACTGTATGTGGAATAAACTTGACGTCACTGGAACCAGGTCTACAGAGAGTGCAGCTTCTGAAACCTGATATACCGGAACCGGAAGCACCTCATGACACCTGGACCTTTGAAATACTAGCCCCCAAGGTTGGTTGCACAAGATTGTCCTGTTTATCAACATTTTCATAAGGTTAACGATAACGAAATCGATGTACTTATTTAGACTTCTCTACGGATATAAATCCCAGTATTGTCAACTCGCTTGATAAGCTTTCTAAAAAAAAATTCTTAAATTGTTATACAAATTTATATACTGACAGTTTTGCTGTTTCTTCACTCCAGATTGAGGCAATAATGGGATTTTAAACCATTTCACCACAATTTTTTATTGCTTATTATACGTAGTTATTCATGTGTTATATTAGTTTTCCGCTATCACACTTGCATGAACAACCCAAAAGACAGGTAATGTAAACAAACTACTTGTATGCAAAAATGTAAAAAAAGAAATGAAATTAGTGATTTACTATCATAAGATAGGAAACATAGTAAGACCGAGTCTAGAACCAATTATTAACAACGGACAACAGAGGTGACCTAAGTTCAAATTCAGATGATTGATTTATTGGTGTTTAACGCCGTACTCAAGGATAATTCACTTATATCACGGCGCTCTATTCCAACAGTAAACATCGACTCTAAACATAACAATGCTATCACTGTTGGGATGATAATGTTCCTCCAGTGTTAAGTATGACAGCATGAATATAATCTGGAAACATACTCTCCTTAGCCAGAGGGCTCAAATTCGGATGACGGTTGATGCACCTAGCTTTGTTCTATATAAGACCGAGTTTGATATGGAGATTTATCATATCATATTAGATAAAGGCAATTTGTGTCTCAATAAACTAGAATATCACAAATAAGAACGAGACGTTTGTGTAAAAATGTTTAAATAGAAATTAACAATCAGACGTGTAGACATTCAATGCCACTGGGACAGTTCTGTTAATTATTTATGTGCCAGATATTACAATATTTGTAAATCTTTGTGTTTTAGATAACCGTTCCGACTCAAGAGACCACTTATTGGTGGTACACGACAAGGTTACCTCCCCTCCCAAGGAAACATCACATTATACAGGTTCTTCACAGGTTTATTACTTTCTAAATAAAGAAATCGAGAAATGCACTAGGATTTTATGTCTTCCATTTTTATGTTTGTATTAACATACAAGTGTGACGACTGTGACTTCTGTCGGTAATTAATTCACTGAGTAATATAAGATGAATTACGCCGTTTCTGCGTTTCTCCAATATCAACAGATTATTCCCTCTTTCTTACACACTGGAGACTCAACGAAAAAAAACCCCAACAACTCCGCCTGTTACAATTAACTTTCTTCTTTACAGTCATGTTTAAGACTTCGACTTTTTGCTGGCTTTCTATTCATTTGCGCTATGTTCAATTCAGTTTGAAGGCTCCATTCAGAAAGGCAATGAAGGGTTGGTCCATCACATGGAGGTGTTCCATTGTGAGGTTGATGCTAAAACCCGAATCCCGTATTTTAACGGACCTGGACTAGGAGAAGGAAAGCCTCCTAAACTAGAAACATGTCGAAAAGTGATCGGTGCCTGGGCAATGGGTGCCAAGGTAATGTGCAAACAAATTACTTCTTAAGGTTTTAATTGTCAATGGTCTCTATCCGATAACCTTACAGTTATAAAACTGCTTATGTTTCTGTTCTACTTTCATCAAAAAAATTATAAATTACGTTTCATTTGTAACTTAACTATCCATTAACCGCAAACATGTATGTGAAGAAACATTCACAATTATAGTGAAAATATGTTATATAGAGTCTAATTGTTTACTGCCCTCAGCATAATTGCAACCAAAACTCAATTACAAATCAGTAATTTATATGGATACGGACAAACATTGGTAGTCCGTATGTCATGTACGCTCGTATAACCAGCGTTTTGTCTATGCTCGTACCTCAGCCCAGCGTTTTGTCTATGCTCGTACCTCAGCCCGCCTAACCGCTGGTTGAAAAGGAGCCGGAAACTGTGTATTGCCTGGAACAACGTTATCCAATCAGATGACTAAGATTCCCGAACCTAGGTTCGAGCATCACATACAATTTTATTGGCTGATCTGGTCACCTGAGCACCGTTGATTGTAAAATGTCTGAGCAAAGTTTAGATGAAAACACTGTGACTTTTGCATACCAGAGTTGAGCATATTTTAAAGGGAAGTTCTACATAATGTAGCATTGAAGAAAAAGGACTGCTTGGTATGTGTTGCAACTGGTAGCGGTAAACCACTTTGCTATGAGGCGTTGCCGCTTGTACTACAGGGTGACAAAACAACAACAACAGATCAGCCGAAAGATCGACTTTCATTGACTGTTGTTATAAACTAGCTCCGGTAGCCCTCTGGTGGCAATACACGGCACTATCTGCCTTTTCAACCAGCGGTTAGGCTGGATGAGGTACGAGCATAGACAAAACGCTGGTTATACGAGTCTATATGTCATGTGGTATGTATCATGTTTTGCAGTTGGATACAATTTTTGTGTTATTATTTTTTTATTCTGCAAAATTAATTTCTGATTGATATATAACACTGTTATTGTGATGGATGTCCAATGAATAAATAGGTAGGTTGGTTATTGTTGAAACTTCAGGCTTTGTCGTATCCAGACGAGGCTGGCTCTCCTATTGGCGGGGAAAATTATTCCCAATATGTTCTCCTGGAGATTCATTATAACAACCCTTCACTAAAGAAAGGTACGAGTCACTGGTTTTTTTTTTAAAAATATCTTGATAACGAGATTATGTGGCATTGTAGTTAATATATGTGACTGATATAACATAATATGTTTTGTTTAAGAATGACCATTCGCCCGTTACAGTTTGAGGTAATACAAATGTCCGCGGGTGGTTGGGTGGGAGCCTCATGTGCCCTGGTGCTCTCCGAGCTATGGGGCACAGGATGCCGATTTGTTGTGTTAATGTTTTGTTAATGTTATGTTAATGTTTTGTCCTGTCTTGCATGCTGTCAGCATCGTTAAGGTGGTTTCCTTTACTGATTGGGCTGGCACACCGTCATATAAGTGAAATAACCTTGAATTCGGCGTAAAACCTCAATCAAACAAAGAAAACAAACCGATTGTGTCATATCTAATTTCTTGGATGCTAAAACTTACTTGCCTCTTAGACTTATCAAATACATTCTACACAAAGTTCCATTTACAAATTGTTTTGCCTTGCTGTACAAATGATTTAAAACTCTGATAGATTTTTATTAACGATTGACAGGTGTAGTGGACCAATCAGGCATTCGATTTTATGTGACATCACAACTTCGGAAGTACAACGCTGGAATAATGGAGCTGGGATTGGAGTACACAAACAAGATGGCAATTCCCCCTGGTCAAGAATTGTTTCATTTGACTGGGTATTGTGTCGCAGACTGTACTCACGTGGTAAGTTGATGCGGTTTTGTCGAGTTTTAAACAGAAAGTCCTGGAAAAGACAAGCATTTAGTAGTTGACAGTTTCGTAATTATTTATTTATTTATTTGATTAGTGTTGTACTGAAGGGTATTTCAATAAAATGACTTTGCCTTGCAGGTGTACGGCGGAAACTCGTTATAACCAACCGCGATTTTCACAACCATCTATAACGGGTACAGGGTTTTGGTTGGTCGAGATTTTTACACAAATATCGACCAATCAGAGCACTGTAAACAAGGGGAACATAAAATGTCTGATGAAACATTAATTTGAGTTATTCTAAATTTAGAGTCTACCGAAGCATGGAATAAACATCTTCGCGTCCCAACTGCACACTCATCTGACGGGCAAAAAAGCGTACACGAAGCATATACGGAGAGGAGCGGAACTACCCGAACTTAACCGAGACAATCATTACAGTCCACATTTTCAGGAGATAAGACGTTTACCAAAATTAGTTAATGTACTGCCCGTGAGTTATACTCCCATTTTAATACTAATCATAGAAGTCCTCATAGAGGCATAGCGGTGGGAGTCAACCAGTATAGCTGTAAATCGATGTTGTCACCGTGGGTGTCAACATGGATTAAAGATAGTATATTGTGTAAAATAATTGTTAAGTACAACAAACAAATGTTAAAGTTTAATTTCTATTTAATTTTGCCACTAAATTTATTAAGATTTCATTGAGGTTAATTAAATATGTACCGTCCACTAAGAGTATAATGTTGATTAAATCAAATTATGACCGTATCACGTGATAACTTGTTTCATTCCTTCTCGTTTATAGGGCGATGCTTTGATTACAACTTGTGAAGACACAACACTTGATAGAGTCAACGCCACCGTGGTAAGCTTCAATGTCTCCTAGTGCGACATCTAAAAAATGCCATTGGCTTTGCGCCGTATTTCAGGTTAGTTAAATTATCTAACAGACTTCTAGCAGAGACTATACATTGACGAGACTGTCATTTCGCCAGCGACATGTTGAAAATTGAACAGTGACGCCCGCTAGAAGTTGGTGCTCATTTGCTGTCCAGCAGAGCGTGATATCCAGACGCAATCGTGACTCACATTGGTTATCTCCCTTGGCGACATTTTGACAGCATTGACTACTTACGGACAGGGGGCGCCACGGTCGATGAAAGTAACATGGCGGCATAGGATGCTAGCCTGTGATTGGTCGAAGTGATCAGTCTCAACAATCTAGAGTCTTTGCTTCTAGCCTATTGGCGCTGCACAGCCGACGCCACTGGCAACAACTATGAGTAGAGAATAAACAAGAGTGGTTCAATAAGATATCGCTGTTAGCGACGTTCGACGTCCTAGCCGCCATCTTGGAATCATAACCGCTGATACATGAACGGGCACAAATTGGTGGGTATGAGCCGGATCCCGATCCGATATATGTTTGTGTTAACACGGACAGAAGACGTGGACTAAATCAGATCCGTATCAAATGAATTTAATGGGTAAAAACAATCCTCATCAGTTTAGTTCACCTACAGATGCCATCATGGTGCTCTTGAAATGCGGCGACAGTGTGCAAAGATTACCGCGACGCTCGCGGACTGGGCTGTCAAAAGTGGCGTGCAAACGCAAACCGCAATTAATTGGTGTAAAAAAATAAGCCGGCTATGATGTGGATCAGAACCAGATATCTTTAGTTCATCTTTTCTATGATCGTGTAACCCCGCCTCCTTACGTCGAAGTAAAAATCGAACTCTGTCATAAAATGTGCAATAATCCAAGAAAAATAGTGCCAAGTTTCGATCTGATTGACTTTGGCAGAGTCTTAGAAACGAGCAGAACAAGAACAAGATGTTCAGGGTTCCTGAGCCAAAAAAATGTAAAGAGCAAAAAGTACCACAAAAAAATTGGATTTGTGTAGCCTCGTACCAAGTAAAGCTCCAGGGAATAAGAAACCGTTAAGGATCGTAGGTTTGACTGTTGTCACAAAAAGTGAATCTAAAATAACGAAATACTGTTAAATATCAGAGTCACTTCTGTTATTCAGGGCGGTTTTGCGATCACGGACGAGATGTGTGTTAACTATATCCACTATTACCCTGTCGTGGAACTGGAAGTCTGTAAAAGTTCCATTCAAACCTCTCCCCTACATACATGGTTTCACTTCCTTAACGGGTAGGTATAAATTCCTAAACTGTTTCACAGACACCAATGACTTTACGGGCACACTTGTAAAAAACGGTGTATGGATTCACTTCGGTGACGGATCTTGAAAGTAATGACGACCCCTTTGAATATAGATGTGGCTGTCATAGTGAGGCTGCTGAAGCTTGACCTGATTAATCGACCTATAAAGAAATTTAAACCCTTTCACGTGACTTTGATTCTCTTGTTGCATTGGTCATTTTGGCTTAATATTATGCAAAATAGTTCTATTTTATTTCTTCATTTTCTTTGCTGTTATCTGCTCTAAGTCGATTTGTATTGGCGCATAATGCACTTGATGTCCTATAGGATACGTTTGTATACATGAGGTACAAGTATTGCCAGCAGCGGTAAATATACCGCTTATGGGCTAAACAATGGCCTGTCATTACACCAAAGCCGATAATCGTAGGTGAAGGACGGTACCGGAGATAGGCGAAGTTGAACTAGAATGTTTACGGGTAGGTATAAATTCTTAAACTGTTCCACAAATACCAATGACATAACGGGTAGGTATGAATTCCTAAACTGTTCCACAAATACCGATGACTTAACAGGTAGGTATAAAATCCTAAACTGTTCCGTAAACACCCATTACTTAACGGGTAGGTGTAAAACCGAAACTGTTCAATATAAACCCAGAAATAATTTATTTTATTACTTGATAAAAACACAATATACGGAGCACTCTGGCTATAAGGGATTAAACAGGGTTGTATCTTTGATTATAGTCAGGTCAACAGTAGCATAAGAGGTACATTGTTTTTGTGTTTAACGAAAAAAAAGAAAATTTTTGTTGTTGTTGCATACTTTTGCTATAAACTGTTGGAATACATAATACGGTGTAAACGAACAGGCAAACAAAGTAGGTAAGCGACAAAAGTGAAAACATGTTAAAGAAATACAATAAGCAGAAAGTAGTTTGAAGCACTTGTTTTTTTCCATAATTATAGTTGACCAGGCAAATTGAATATCGCAAAAACATTGATATGTTGAAAGGGGCAATCATACTTGAATACTCGGTAACGCATAATTATATGAACAGCAGTATGCATAATGCCCAGGTGTACGTGTTATCATATTATAGAATTAAACACTCGTACCTTTCTTGAGATTGAGAAGAATACCAAAAAGGCTCGTACCTATCTCAAGATAGAGGAGAATACCAGTAATAATGTATAACACAAGCCATCTTTGTTATTTCCATAGTACTGTTTTCACTAAAAGATGGCCACACAATACCTTACAGCGAAAGGCTCGACTGAAGAGAGGCTGATTTGATTCTCAATTTTAGAATGAGAATAGAACAATTATTAGCCATTTCTCTCAGCCATCTCTAAGTGTATTTTGCGCAGAATACCTTCGTAGTCTGCGTAATTAAGAAGCTATATTAGTTTTTATTAATTCAAAACACTTCCCCTTATAGTATTGGTGTCCTCGTGTACTATTTAATACGCTTTCGTAAAATAGGTGAAATAACCTTCAGTTTCGCGTTAAACACCAGTCAATCAATCAGTCATTCAGTCAGTATTTAATCAACCTATTTCACCTCAATTTTCAGCTGGAGTCACGAGACAACCTCCTCTGATAAAGGAGACCGTGATAACTATAAGACAATCCGATGGACCCCGCTGAATGTTCACCTGCTTAAGTCTCTGTACCGGAGCTCACCCCTCTCCGTACAGTGTAACATGTCGTCTGGCGAGCGTTTCCCGGTAAAGATACATTTATTTCTGTCTTATGCATAAAAACAAATCAGAAACAACAACAACAACAAAAACTGACAGGGGAGACCGTGACTTGATATCAAGATGGCAGTTTGGCTTACGTGTCGAAGGGGCTGGAATTGTGTATGGTCGGCTTTGTTGTCTACCTTAAGGCACTCGGAAATCCTCTAATGTAGGCTACTGCGCACATCATCTCTGACGTGACACAATCGTTGCCATTTTAACTGAAACTTTTTCTCAGCTGTTGAGTAACTTCCGACGGTTCCCATCTGTTTTGCCTTCAGAACCCAATGTACTTCTAAATTGAACTTCGTGTATTCTTACACCATCAGAATTTCGCTAGGTGACGACTCTGTTTATGTGCTTCTGGTGTATGCAGCGGTAAATAGGCTTCCTGCGAACAAAATGCTAGATTTCGTGGCATATTAAAACCAATAGGCAACATCTCGCGTGATTTCTCGTTATCTCAGTGTCATCACTAGGCGCGGCGGTGATTCGTGTATGAATATGCGCGAAAATCATACATTTTGTTCGTTGGAAACATATTTACCGTCGTACAGACAACGCACTCGTAAGAAAACATAGGGTAATCGAGCGGATTTCATGTGGCTTTAGATGCAAAAACTTAGTTTAGGAGTAAATTATGTGCTGAATGTAAAACAAGTGGAAAATGTTGAATCGGTCTATTGGCAATTTGACCCACATGCTTTGAAAACGTTCCGGTCAAAATAGCGACGATCGTATCACGTCCGAGGTGATGTGAGCAGTATACATTCAAAGACTTCCGATTGATATTAATACTCTTATTACGGCCAAGCTAAGTGAAGACACCACAGTGACGAGAATCACGCGTGGTTTAGCCGATTCTGTATCGAGGGGCATTTTTTGCAAACTAAATGTTATCTCAATAACAATTAACACGCACCTGAGGGGCAGCATAGTTTGACACAGTTAAACAAAATATGACATTAAAAAGTGACTGTTTAATGAACTTCTTAAACGCAAACGAGTATTTGAATCTATAGATTCAGTACAGTGTAGGTACATCTAGTGGTCTGAATTACTCAACCATAATGCAAAGATGCCTTATCCTGATAAAGCTGGAGAGATTTATATGAGGGAAGTTCACTGTAGTTTTCCACCAGGTATCGTCCGTAAATATAAGAATACAAGTGAAATATCTTGGAGTGAGTCGTTAACTCTAATAACCCAGAAAACAGAGACGGCCAAGTATTGGGATTACACAAACTAATAAGTCAATCGGCTTGACACAACTGCCAAGTTTTGATTTGTTTGTGATTGAAGTTTTACGCCGCTCTCAGGGTTATTTAAGTCATGTTAAAGCGTGATCTTGGCAACACAGACGAAGACAAGATACAGTTACAGAACAAAACACAGTTCTCTATAATAAATCGGTTTCCTGATACCCATTACCTTAGAGAGCACCAGTATACCGGAGGCTACCACCCAACCACAAGCTTTTGATATTTTGACTATTTCTACATACATTTCAACAATTAAATATATCTATCACTTTTTTTTAATTTCAATTTGCGAAAAAGAGAACACGTCAGAGTGTAAAGGGTGTTTGAATTTGTTCAACCTCAAACTTCTTCAAACTCACACACAGCTTCTATTTTCACATTAATTTCCCCAAAAAACATTATACTTCTATCTTCACAACAATTTACGGTGTAACCAGTATTTTCTCATTGTCTTCTTTCCCTAAGGGTGACTGGGAAGGAATACCACCAACACAGATCGTCCAACCAATCCAACTGGACACTATGGCCACAACCTGTATGCGCCATTAATGGAACAGTTTCTCTGAAAAACTCAATCATCAAGCGATCGACTGCTTCAAAATCCAAAACAGGACAATAGTATGAATAATTCGAAAAGGCATTTGCCATTTCTCTGATGACGGAGATAGTTATCTCTGATAACTCAGAAATTCTAATTCGTGTCGCACTTGAACGTCCAGCGACAAAATATGAAGTCCCTGTAAATCTATATGTTAATGAAACTATATCGTTTTCGCGGCCTCTTATATTCTTCAATCTTCGTCTATGTAAATTGATCTGTGTGGAGAATGTATAAATACAATAAGTAACTTAAAATAAGAAATAACTTGAAATTAATTATACCATAAACATTAAAATCAACCGTGAAGCACTCTGACTGAGTTGCAACAGAGTTGTGTTACTGGACAATAAATAATCAATTGCAAGCTATATTGGGAAGATTTCCGGTGGTTGTGGAGTTCGCGGTGTGGTTTTTATGATTATATTAAATTATATTAAGTATCATACAAATGTTTCTTCCCAGTTTTCCACCATACACCGGCAACGCAAAGTCATCATATAGGTGAAATACTCTTGTCTACGACGTTTAACACCTATCAAACAAACAAACCAACATGCAAGCTATATGTTTATAAAAAATATGTTAATTGGATTCCCTGTAACTCCCACATATAATAATACTTTATTTTATTTTATTTTATTTACAGATAATAATGTTTTAATAAAAATTTCCCAACATAAATTTTTAAAACATTTCACTTCAATAGGCCTACTGGCTTATTGAATTATCTTTATAAATCACATACAACGATAATATCGAACTACATATATAACCAGTGGCGTTAGGATTCGTGGACGTTTTTCATTCACAAAAAGAATACTGACACGAATGTACTGTCAAGCCATCTTTGTTGTCGTCATCGTACGGTTGCACACAAAAAAATGCGTTAGAGAATAAGTCATTCAAATTTTACAACCAAACTGATTTAAAATTAAACATATTAAAAAGTGTAGCAAGGCGATTTAATTTAAAGTCCGTTAAAACGCAGTACCACAAACGCAGCTATTCAACTCTGAACAGTCTTTACTGTACTAGATGAAAAATACACATGCATTATAATATTATCCCTACATTATCTCACATCATTTTCACCAATTTGATCAGTTGCAACTCAGCTGTGGCTGTTTCTGGTTTTGGTAGAAGTTACTTCCATCAAACACGTGACTCACTGGTCCAATCAGGGATAAGTTCTCAAATTTATTCTCACCCGTTCTAGAACCTTTAACTGTCAGCTGACCTAAGCAAACATTAATATTTTTTGTGAAATTCCTCAGTCTTTGCGTACATCTGCTGTTTGGCCGTGGTGACAATAGCCACAGCAGCCGTTCCGGTACCACAAGCCCAAGTCTCGCGATTGATTGAGCGTTCATATGACCTCATGCTTATCTCCCCTTGGCCGTTCGTCTGTACAACCATAACGTTACAACCTTCAGGATACCGATTTGTGCCCAATCTTATTTAATCACCTAACTTACAAACATCTGCGGATTCGACATCAGGAACAAACTTCACGTGACACGGACTTACTGTCCAAGCAAAATAATTGTTGTCGTCGTACATTTTAATATCGTCAACATCTTTAATGCTGATTTCTACCACGTTCTCCTCGAGGTGATGTCTGGCCCTGTGCACGCCGTCAAAACCGCAGAAGTTAAATATTCCTGATGCTGGAACGACGCCAAGTTTTCTAGCGATCTGCGCCAGACATCGACTGCCATTAACACAGAGAGCTCCCAGTTTCCCCACGCCTACATGGTTTCTCATTTCATAAGCACACGTTTGATGGTCTGAGTGGGAACAATTGATCATTTCTAACAAACAATCTGCCCGGATGCCTTTTCTGGGGTTACACATGTCTCTAATCAGCTGGGATCGAGTAAAATTGAATTTCTCCATCTCTGTTATCTACCACGATAAAATGATTCCCCAAACCATGGTACTTGGAGGAGGGAATATTTTGAGATGTCATTTTCCATTCGTCTTACCTTTCACTGTTACAAATACCACGCATAGGATCGATGCGTGCATGGAGAGTCACGTGGTCGCATTAACTAGATGTGGTCCACTACACATCCTAGTTTCCTAGTTACTCGATCTTCAAACGCTTATTTTGAGGTCACCCCGAAGCTTCTGAAGTCTCAAGTTGTAAACTATTCGCCTAACGCTGCTTTCAACACATCTATATGTGTAGGCACGGCTACAGACATCTTCGCTAGCCAAGGTTTTTATTCCGAGGTACTCTGCAGTACATCCCTTGGCGGATTGAAGGCAATAAAACAGAATATAAAGCTACACAATTGATTGGATGCCTCTGAATTTGTAGGCACCAATCAGATGACTTGTTACGGAAATACTCAGCTAGTCAAAATGGCGGCGATTGTCAATAATGAAAGTTGCAGGGCGTGTTGTGATGTCTTGTCAAAAAAAAGAAGACGGTCAATTTTTTCGGACACGTTTGGGGTTTTCAACCACCTCAATGAGATTATGGGCTATGTTCCCACTTCGAATGACAGAAAATCTCCGCATGTTTGCCATAACTGTTTTGCCAAGTTCAATAAATTGGCAAAACTTGAGTACGATATTGAACACCGGGTATCTGCTCTACAGGCTCAAAGACACGATATAATTGCGGACCTTCTTCGCAAATATGTAAACGCTCTATCCCACAAAATTACACCACAGGAAGACAAGAAAGATAGGCCAACACCTCAGAAAGATGGTAGCCCGACGCCCAGAAAGGTTAAATTGCCTTCACAATTCACACCAACTACAAAGACCCAGGACCCAAGTTCATCGCCCCTCGTCGACCGACCCAAATCCTCAAGAAAACGGTTGATTTTACTGGCTGTCGCAAATCCACCAACAAATCAGCCTAGTGACAGTGAAACTTTATCGAAAATGACATGTAAAGGTACAAAACTTATGTCACCTGGAAAAGTAAAGGTATGTTGTTGTTTATACCACAAGCTGTTTCACAACACTTGATTCATTGGTTGATTGATTAAATAAACCTGTCATTCCCACTAATTTATGTTGGTGTACAGTTATATATATTTATTTGTTAATAAAATGTACAGTAAATAACTTTCAGTTACATGAATAACATAAGAATGTAGTATCACAGTCCAATACATATTCAAAATAAAAAATATATCCTGTTAAATGTTCTTTGAACTTACATGTAGTTTTGATCATACAGCCATATAATAGAATATATATATATTTTTGTATAAATGTAGAGAAAGAAAATTTTGCTTGCCGAGAGAATATATATTTATATATTCTAAAGATGTGCACTTAGTGTGATTTTTGTTATTAAACTATTTAAAGGGTGGCTTATTTTTATTTTTTAGGTCCTTTATCGGGGCGAAAATCGAGATAAAATGACTGCAAAAGTAATTAATGTCAGTGACGTCACAGACATAATTAAAGCTTTAGAAAAAGGCAATTCACCATCTCGAATAGGCAGCAAAATTTTGAAATCCAAATTTGGGACATCAATAAAAGATTTGCTTGTGAGAGATATCACCAGGTGCTGTTCAAAACTATCTGGGAGACAGTCCGTTCTTTACGAGACTTCAAAGTTCAAAGTTAGAAGATTTTAAATTTGAGTCTTTTGATGTCCAGTCCCAACAGTTTGTCCCTTTCCTATATATGATAGTTAATTACCTGACTAAAGGGTCAGTGAAGATGAGTGTTGTTGTCATGTCAGTGCTGCTGCGATGCAGGAACAATCAGATGTCTCGTCTTCATCACATCATCGCACAAGTAGTAGATCATGGGGGTGCTACATATTAGGTAAACCACAGGTAGAGAGATGCTGTTGTAACTAATACTTAATATCATTAGACAGTTTTCAAATGATCAATAAACTACTTCTTTTAATGTTTAAATGACCAGCAATAGTTTATGTGATGTCAATCCAAATAAAGGTAAATGTGCCACAATATACTAAATCAAACTTTTGGAGTAAAACAATAAAAGCCATATATAGAGGGGAAAAAAAGAATCGGGTCCCAGTTGGTCCATTAAGGTTTAACCTTTTTTCATGCAAAAAGGGGGGCTATTATTTTAAATATTTGTTTTACTCTGTCGGCACTCAAATGCTTTATTTGCTTTTATATTTTGACAGACTAGAAATCATGAAAAAATTGGGATTGAGTGTTAGTTCGTCTGCTCCCGTGTCAAAAAGATAACACAGCTTGAAGACAGTCAAGAAGATCATATTCAGAAAGTGATGAAAAAATACATGAAGAAGATTCCTTCAATGAAACCATTGGTAAGTCTACTGGATAAATAAAAACTCTGACCAAAAGATCTCAGATTATTGGTGACAACATAGACATTACCCGTAATCCTTCCCAAATGAGTAAGGACCGTCAGCGTAAAAGTTGGCACTGGTTCCTACATGTAGGTGTATCAAACAGGGTCACATTTCCTGCTCTGCCTGATGATGGCCCACAAGTAGAAATTACTAGGTTGAAAAACAGTGCCTTTCTTCCTGATGCACGTGATTTGTGCGGGTTAGTTGAAAATTTGATATTCCACTTCATGCAGGTTTTAGTGAAATATGTACCATGTTTTCGTGAATATGAAAGTTTCATTCCAGCTTCCATTAACCATGCGCACATGAAAGAAACCGCAATGAGATCTGATTTTGCCTTGTTAGATTTGTTAGACAAAAGTGAAAATAAAAGTGATGAGATGATATGTATCTTGAATCACATTCATGACAAGTACATCTCATACACTGATGAAGAGGATCCTAAGGTGATCAAGAAGAAAGTGTTTGGTGGAGATGTGCTAACAACTGAGAGAGCATATGCAGGTCAGCTTGCAATGCTGACTTTACACGCCTCAAAGGAGTAGTCCACCGTCCCGAAGGACTCCACAGAATGATGAACTTCCTACAGGTAGTCTGAGTTCATGTTAAGCATCCAGTTTTGGTTCATGCTTACCCACTACTTATGTGAACTCAGATGGCATGATATTTTGACTAATGATTCTCAATAGCTTTTTTAGACCAGTTTTTAAGGTTTGTTGTTGCAAATGTTTATTATGTTATTTAACATGTTATTGCATGACTTTATGCACTTGTAATAATTGGAAAGAGGGTTCCATCAATTGAAGTAACACTTGTGAACATTTAAATTGTTGCAGTTGTATATTTTTCATTTTTTTTCAATTTCTCATTAGTGTTGTGTGCTCTTGTAGGTGTCTATTTCTGATAAGTATTCTGAAAAGCAGGTCGCCATCCTAACATTAAACACTGTTAACATAAAATGTATAAAAAACAATATTAAAAGCAAATATCTACAGTTGCAATCTCTTTTTTTAATGTGTACTACTTCTATTATATTTTTTTAAATAACCTTACCATGTCCATACGTCTTTCAGTTTATGTAACAAAGGTTTTATAAGGCAAAGTCTGCACTAGACGCAGGAACACTCTACCAGTTGCGAAATGTTATATCAAGACTTCAAGTGAGAGGAGCCGATAAAGTAATTGAATCCTATAGGTAAATATGTTTCCAAAATGAATTCCTGGAAACCTAATACAGACAAAATTAAATTGGGTGAAGTAACAAGGGACATAACTACGTTCCGAGTGTATTTATAGTATTTGTTTTTACCTTGGGACTATTGAACCATTTAGAGTTTAGATAGCAATTGTTTCAACAGATTATTTGCCAACAGAATGCTTCTAAGAAAAACAGGATAACAACACAGGTCAATGAATAATAAGTGTGGCATTCTGAAAATGTCAGATCATATGCACTGTCCATATATTCTTTCCTAATGAAGGCTTGCTGACAATTAAACTTGTTTAATTGTATAAGTAAGGGGTAAAATAAATTAAGTGAATTTTTATTATGACGCTGTAATTATATCATAGTTCACAAAATTGCATTAAGGGCAGAGACAGCTAAAGCCATGGGTACATAGAAAAATTGCTTGATACATGTTAACTGGTAAATTTAGATTGAATGATTTTATCACAAGAATTTTAAAAAACTATATATACTTATATAACTAAAGTGGAAAGAATAATAAACTTTTACTTTAACATAAAGCAATAGCTTATGATTATATATGTTTACATTATGCTCAACTTCAATTTTTTCCTAAATTTATCTCAGGGCCCATTTGGCATTTGTGGAAGACACACTAGACAGTTACATTGTTCGAAGCTGTCTGCATTTGTTTAACATGGAAGACGTGGACAGTGTCCGACCTCGAACTGATGTTTTCTGCGATGCGGACAAATATACTTACATACACCATGTTGCTGAGAAGATTTTGACAACTTATGTTAAATGTCAGAAAGATACGGATACATTTGTTTCTTTCCTGACTGTATGTTGTGATAGTATCAACATCATGCAATATCTTGTCATAGCTAATGTTGCCAATCCTAACTCACTTGAAGATAGTGATGCTGGTTTTGACATACACAAAGGATAGTCACGCATAGTGTGTATACCTTTATAATTTATTCATTTAACTATATTTCAATGAGAAAGGCAGCCTAGGTAGGGGCATTGGTTTGAGTATAAGAATTGGCCTTTTGTGTAACTGTTAGAGCATGCCGTCATATGAATGAAATAACGGTATAAAACCCCAATCAATCAATATAATCAAACCAATATTGCCAACTATATTTTTTGGGTTACTATTTTCTTATCGTCACAATTGCATAGAGTTCCAAATTAATGGGGGTTTTTGGGGGTTTTTTTTGCACAAATGTCCTTTTAGCCATTAAACATCTGCAAGAAGATGCAGCTGAGATTGACAGACAGAGTACTAGACTGGAAGAGATGTTTGATGTTGACACTGGAACATACATATCTGATAGAAATCCACATGTGGGTATTTGCTTCAAACACTCCAGACAAACCTGGATCTGAAAAACTAGACCACATTGCAACCTATCGATCATCTTTTATGAAATGTGCTCTGCTTCTTAGAGATACAATAGATTCATTAATTCCAACTTGCAGACGGGGACAGAATCTTAAAGAAATGCAAAGTTTGAAATGTTGTGTGCTGATGTTGGTGGTCACATAAAATATGGCTTGTGGCTGTTCAGGTTCATTGCATACTGCATTTCCCTTCTTAGTCCAAAACAGGCTATGGAATATAAGTGGAACTGTACAACCAATACCACTGGCGGCATTGACAAAAACATACCAAATGACAACTTGGTTGAACTATTTGTACAGTCTGTAAAGAAACAAATTTGCCAGCAGGGAGCAAATTCCACCTTTGAAAGTGCCCGGAAGGCAACAATGTCTATTCAAGTGCAGGATTCGATCCGGACAAACATATCACATGAATGTTGAGTCAATCCTAGCGGGAAAACAAGAGCCAAAGATTCCAAAGTTAAAGACGTTAAACTCATTCTGGCTGAACTATCCAAGTCTAAAATCTTTGATTGTATTTCCAGGCCGCCAGTTTGATGGGTTTCCAAATCAAAAAAGATGTATTCTCATGTGTTAGGGTGGTTAACCTGTGTCAATGGATAACCGAGAAGAAAACCACTGCTTCTTATCAACTCCTTTAAGCGGGACAAACTGGTAGTTTTTAATAGATTCATGTTGATTGTGGACTTTTCTGCATTTGTTAATAGACTGAACTTTTTTCCCTATTCAAAGACTTTCAGTAATGGTTTCTGTCTTTTTTGTTGATTCGAATGTATTTATACAGAATATATATTTTTGTATAAATCTAGAGAAAGAAAACGTTGCTTGCCTCCACCAGGGTTCGACCTCTGGGCTCTAATATATATAAAAAAAAACACTTGTGGGTAATAATATCTAAACTGTCCAAAAGAAACGATACCACATGTTTGCAACGACATAAAATAAAAACTAAACAATGCAGAAGTTTAAGTTTGGTG
>JAVFBZ010162988.1:0-17475 GCA_032466195.1 Katharina tunicata
CATATTATTGACACCGCACCAAGGGGTATCGTATATTTAATCCACCGAAACATAATACGTGACCGATATCCAATGATGGTGTTTTCGTGAATCTTGTAATACATATAAAGATGTCACCTAACCACATAGGGTGTGTAATTTAATACACTGTAAGAAGAAATGTTCTGCAAATAATTTGTGATAGTCTCCATAGATAGTCTCTAGAACTGTGTATTAATCAGGTCATCTGAGTGTTCATCATTCTCAGACCATTGCTTTGTCTGGCTGTAGGACAACGGGTGAATATTTGGCATATATAAATAACATTGAATTCAGAAACAGTAACTTTTTACACAGATAAGTCTTGGCGTACAACCAGAATTTGCTATTTATAACAATTAGCAGAATGCACTTAAATCCATAACTGTTGAATCCATGATTATTTGTAACGCACAAAGAACACTGATTCCACATATAGAAACTCTTGGAAGACAAGCAGAATTAGTTATTCATAACACTTGGTACAGCATTCAGGTCATCTGTTGTGGGAGTATCAGTCAATGTTTGACCTCAAATCACCAGCCACTGTTTGACCTTAGAACCGGTCATCACTCACAGGTTGTAAAGAGGCTGGACAGGGGGACAAATTAGCCAGCTAGATAGCCTTTGGCTCAACTGAATGATGGACCACTGGCCAGATCTTGAATCATGATGTAGTGGGAAACAATCTAGCCTATACTTGTGGACTGTAGAGATACAAGAAGGCACTGATCCACTGTGATCTGGAGGAATCAGCAACTTAAAATCAGAGAGGCAATGGTTTGATATCTTAACATTGACCAGACACAACTAAAAACCACAACTCTTGGTGATGTTGAGAGGGCAAATCTGAGGACAGTCCATGACAACAACAACGCTCCAGGGATGTCTGCAGCATACAATCAGCAAGTTCACTCCAATATTTGTTTTGAAGCACACTGCTGCAATGATTATTGGGCAACATCATTCAGCAAGAGGTGATTGGTTAAACCGAGAACTAAGACGATGACTGACTAAATGGCTGCTCAGAAAACCAAGAAGCTTGCTGGCTTGCGACAATACACACTTAAATTGGTTGCAGTAGTTTAGCCTGCATGACCAAGGCATTCATCTGGGAGAATTAGCTCTTTGGCATTAACATTGTGCTGGAAGAAGAACAGAAATTTATGGTCTACCCAAGAGGAAGATAGGAATATTACATAATATAGTAGCTGTTAAGGCCTGCAGAGTCTTGATACAACAGACTGGGGAAGAGTCTTAATATTAATAAGATTTTTAAAAAATCAAGGGAGGAATCATGTTCTATATAACTGAAATGGTATTGACAGTCATTATTTACGGGAACAGATTATTTCAAAACGTATTTCAATTTTGTATTGTTTCGCTATCCTGTATCAGATAACCCTTAACTGCCCTCATCTTTATTTGGTAGACTCAGGGGTTTACTACTAACTCTAAACAATACTTTTTTACAGGTTGTGCTTATTATCGCCCATACCTAATATCTATGTGTGTTACATATTCGCCACATATTAATCTTCACAATATACATGTTACATGTATTGCGTTTTCTCGAGATGCGCCTATAGGTTATCCAGAACAACTCGAGATTCAGGTTTATTTAGAAAATTGTCTCTGAGAATTTATCTAGAACATGAGATTATTTATCGGCTTTAATTATTCGCTATCCCTGTGCATTTTTCCTGATACCATACTTAAGACCAACTCAAAAGACAGAGCACGAGAAGAGAGATGATCGAAAGAAATCAGCATATACCAGGTTTAAGAAGGGCTTTTGTTAATCAATTTATTTTATTTTATTTTTATGAATTGGTAATTTTTTTACAACGACAATGAGAAAAAAATAAAAAAATAATAATTCCATGTACAAACATGAATAGAGTTTGGGGAATAGAATACAAAATTTACTGGCTTTATCCAACCATTATGCCATTACTTTTGTCACATTTGCTCTGACATTACAGACTGGAATTACCCAGTGTTTTATCACAAGATTGAACTTGGATGTATAGATTACCAATTTGAGAGAGAGGAGTGTTATATGTACACAGACAGACCAGTGTTTTGACATCACTCCCAAGGGCCCTCCACAACTAGAAAACTCTGTATAAGGAGGAGGAGAAACTCCTCACATCTGGATTATGTCCCTGGCCTTCCCCCCACCACAATGCAGTTGGGGATGACAATACTGCCAGATGGACAAGATGCTCTGGTAATCAGAGAGAAATACATTGATCTGCTTGCCCACATGTGCCCATTGGGGAAAAGGTAGTTATTACTGAGTTGTTGTTGTTGTTAATCCCTGTGTGGTTCATTCCATATCGTGTCCAAATAGAAGAAGAGCAAGACCTGTACAACAATAAGCTTCGTCCGTCTTAGATAATATACTTCACACAATGTCTAACAAATTTATCCCATTAATATAGATCAATGCAAATGTAAATACATATGGAGAAACGTGGATACTAGAGAGTGAATAATGGTTAGTATATCAATTGGTATACCTACTGATGAAAGGGAGAAAGAATTTTAATTTCAACACAATAACAATAGATATAACTTATCATAACAATAACAAGAGAAGCAAGACTGAAGTCTGAAATAGGTTTGTTCTATCCCAACTCTCAACTATCCTTTCCAGATGTATGCAACATGTAACACTATTTGGATCTGCTCTATCTTAAAAACACTTCAGTAGTACAATGAAAGAGATATATTTCTTGCCTACAGCTTCTTCAAAAACAGTGTATGATGTAATGGATCAAGGCTACAAAAGAAGTTACACGTGATGGGCAGTGCTCCCAACTCCCCAAGAACAAAATATATTACAAGGGCTGTGCCACACAAAAATTACAGCCTCTCACATTCACACACAATGCCATAGAGCAAAGGTTGGATCATTTCTTTAACACCATTGAAAATAATAGACTGTTCAGTCAACATAATGCTCTAGATAATTGTAAGGCTCAACTCGCGGACTGCCTTCTATTGAAGTCTGTCTTCCTTTAAGAGTGCGTACAAACAATAGACCCCTATAACCCAAGACAAAGTCAGTCTGCGCAACGTCTCTATTACAACAAATAACAATAATATCTCTACTTCTTGAGCCTGGGATGCAGAATAACATGGAGAACATGTTGAAGGATGACTTAGGGAGAAAAGATCTGTGTTGAAATTGAATGTCTCATAAATCAACATGTAAACTAGCTACATTTCAACTCTTCTAACAACACAATGTTTAAAACAGCACATTTTTTCAGCCATAGATGTACAAATATAATGAGAAGAAACCTAACACAGTGAAGACAAAATTATTCATAAAATCCAAGGACGTATTATTTTATTATTTGTTTATTTACTGCACAAAAAACTTCTCCACTCATGAAATTAAGGTCGTACTTTTAATTCTTGCTCATGTTGCCCTGGCACTTCTTAACCTGAGGGACAACAGGGAATTGATATTCTAGCGGTGCTTCATAAATTCCAGATTGACCATTGCACAATATTATGATCCCTGTGATTATGCCGCATCCGCTTGGGTTCGTTAAGGTTACTCTGACCCTCAACACATTGTTTTTATGTTTCCTTATTTTACTTTTAAACAAAAACAATAACACAAGTATATTATATTATATACTATCTTTTAATGCAGAATAATAATATGTAAATTATGTTTTTCTGAAACAAAAAAAATATATATATTTCATAACATGTGTTTTTTGTTACATGTATCTCTTTTTTCAAATTGCTACTTCATTTACACCATTTATGTCAACTATTATTTTACATCAATGTAAATTACTTTGTATGAACCAAAAAACAAACTAAGTTTTTTCTTGTTTTTAAAATTTGTATTGCAATAGTGTGGTAAAAGAATATATAAAAAATGAGCCCGAATAGTGAAATTTCAACTTCCTATAAATGTATCTCAAAAATGAAAAAAGATAATAAAAAACTGAATGTAAAGACTTTTTTTAAATGGCAAGAGTAGTTCTAACAAATTTCTTCAATACACAATAAAAAGACACAGTTTATACAAGGCCAGCGGTTATTTCTAATTGGCGCCATAATCCCCTCCAGGCAGCTACCTGTATTTAGTTGATTGTCAGTTAACAGTATTCTAATTCAAATATATATATTGGGTCTACGTCTTCTCTAGAGTAAAGATGAATCATTATCTTATCTTTGAAATTTTGCAAAAAATAAAAAAATAGAAAGTTTTGAGCATTTGAGGGTTAGAGTAACCTTAAAGTTACAGGCTGGAACATTCTCATATACTTGATCAATGTCGAGAAAGTAAATTCAGCATGAAAGATCTGACTCTCCCTATATTATTATTTTCTTTCTGGTTCAATTGGATCGGAACCCATCCTGGTAAGACTGCGAATTGTTCTCTAAGAGCAGCACTGAGCCACTGTCATATATTGGGGTACAGGGACCAACTCAAGAAATTAGCGCATGATGAAATCACCAAAGAAAACCAACAGTTTTATATCTTGCCAAGTTTATAAGGTTACCAGCCCAGGCTGTGAAGGTGGACAGACCTGATTATGGCAGCAGAAGCTATTACAGTAGGATTAGCTGTTTTAAATTGTTTTATATGGAGCTGGGGAGAGGCCATTCCCCCTAGCAGATGGCTTTTGGAGTAGCACATGTCTGCTGCAGATATAACACTAGCTATCTCCAAGATAGTTAAATCTGTCACTTCTAAGCTTTTATTTCCATTGGCTTGAGAAATAAATCTCCACTATCTTGGAGCACAAGGTCCCCTTTTTTTGTGCTGGATGGATTTTGCAGCAGTGAGATTCAAGCGAATAATAGGACTATATAATCTATCACAACAACAACACAGGTGAGACTGACATTGTTTAATACACAAGTAGTGTAATTCTGACAAATGCTGTTTCATTTTACTCAACATTTCAACACTTAATTGTATCATATAATCCTGAAGATGAGGCAATAACGTGTCAAAAGGTCGAGCAAAATGAAGCGTTCTGTGTTCGGAAATACACTACTTGAGTATTACGGAACATAAAACCAATCAGTGAAACTATAGGATTATAATTATTGTTCCTGTTGTACCACACAATAATGACAACATAATACCATTCTAGTTCAACATCGCCTACCTTATATTATCAGCTTTTGTGTAATGATTAGCCATTTTTTAGGCATGTAACGTATCCTATAGGACATCAAGTGGATTCCACGCCAATAAAAATTGGCAAAATACTTGTATCGCATGTAGATTGGCATAGAGCAGGTTACAGCAAGAAAATGAAAAAATAAAATAGAACTATTTGGCATAACATTAGGTCGAAATGACCAATGCAACAAGAGAATCAAGTCACATGAAAGAGTTTAAATTTCTGCATAGGTTGATTAACCAGGTCAAGTGTCAGCAGCCTCGCTATGACGTTCACAGCTGTATTCAAAATGCCTAGTCATTAAATACAAGGTCCGTCACCAAAGTGAATCAATGGACCGTTTTATACAAAAACAGGTATGTGAAGTCTCCATCTTTATCAAATTTCTTTGTGATTTCATAATTTAATCAGACTGATCACAGGTAAAATAAGGTAAGACATATGGGTTACACCTTCTTGAATGAGCCACCTATAACTTCAAAAACTTCAAAATTTACCATAATTTTCTATAGAATATTTGGATACATAATAATAATTTTGTTTGTTTATTTGGGTTATTTCACTTATATGAGGACGTGCCATCCCAATTGGTGAAGGAAACCCCCCTAAACCACAGAAGACACCCTAAACCATTTACAAGACATCACAAAAAATGGGCTTCATGATGCAGCTTACATCAGGGCACAGATGGCCCCCACCCAACCACCCCCTAAACAATTTTGAATGTTTTACTTATACAAGCCAGACTTTAAATGTTAATGTTTTTATTGATTCTGTCAGTGAAAATAGCTCAAAGGGAAATAATGTTATACTGTTCAAAAATCGACGTTAAATAAAGATATTATTATTAAGCTAACTTATAGCTCTTTGATAATTCTACATTTTGCCTGAATAAAAAATGATTTGTTCTATCGTGAGCCTCTGAAGCTAAGTCTATTAGAGCGCTGGCCCTGCTAGTCAGAGACCTAGGTTCGAATCCAGGTGAAGGCAAGCACAATTGTCTTTCTCTACATTTATATAAAAATGTATATATTTTTATATAAATGTAGAGAAAGAAAGTTTAGCTTGCCTTCACCGGGATTCGAAAAATATATTTTTTGTCGTAATCACACTGGCACAGGGATATCGACTAATTAAAGCCGATAAAAAATCTTGTGTTCTAGATAAATTCTCAGAGACAAGTTTCTAGATAGACCTGAAATTGAGTTGTTCTGGATAACCTATAGGCGCGTCTTGAGAAAAGGCTATACATCTTTGGTACTGGTTTTCATTGTGTGAATTATATCAAAAACCTGTCATATATTACAATTTTCTACTGGTCATTATTTTGTAAAGTCGGAATGACATCATCATATTTAATCAGTTGTTATTGGTCAGTTTTTTGTGGATAGGGCATATACAGGCTGTATTGGTATATTTATGAACCTATCATATGTTACTATTTTCTATTGGTCATTATCTTGGGTGTCTGGGAACATATGATGTATTTATAAGCTATTCACATGTTAATGATTACTGCTCTGGCCACCCCAGGAGTATCACATGTGAGTAATTATACCAATCAGTATAAGTAAAGAGCAGGGGATCTCTAGGACACTCCCAACAACAACAACATGGGGTATTATTCCTAAAATATTGCTGAAATATAAATAGACAACAAAAATTAAAAAATCTTGGAAAACAGTTCACCATTGCAAAAAATTAAGCTTGTCTCTGTAACCATAATTTACATATTTTATTGCGGAATGAATAGTCAAAAAAATTCAATTGACTTTTTATATGCATCTGTAGTTATCTCTTGGTTACCATATCATAACAATATTTACAATAAATGTTCCATCATTAGACTTTAGTTTCAACTGATGACATGCAATTTGAGTGTTAATGTGTTACATGAAAACCACTGACTATCAAAACACATCAACAGACAGAACATGTAAATTAAAATTATAAATAAATGCTCAATTTAAATAATATTCTATTGTTGTGGCAGACCAACCCACATACAGTCCGAGCGAGTGCTTGAGCTCGCGGACTCAGAGGTGAGGGGGATCTGTGGATCTCGAGCGTACACTCTAGAAGTGTGCGCTCTTGACCACTCCGCCATGGAGGCCCCAAAATTATAAACAATTTTGAAAAAATATGAATTCAACAAAACTTTGCAGCTTTTCGTCAACAGACTGTGTTGTAGAATTTAAGCATGAACAGAGACTGACCCAAAATAAAACCGGTTCTAAGTCAATTCAACATTCAACTGCAAGCATGACACCCCAAAACTGGAATCATATACTCCTATAATTGTGCCGGTACCTAAGGCTCAGCAAAAACTTTGAAAAGTGGTTGGTATTTGTTGCATAATAACGACTTGGCCTCCATGAAGCAAAGGCCTATAAATTGGGCTGCACAAAGTGAGTTCAACTTGAAAGTGTCAAAACAAAACAAAAAAAGGTCATGTTGTCATGAATATTTTACAACCAACATGTATGTGTTGCCAATGACAGAGTAGTAGGCTCCTTATTTCTATTAGACAAGCAGCGCCGTTGTTACCTGCTGAGACATACCTGAAATTTCTATTAAATTTCAGTTTCATTTTCCAACAGCCCATTGGTTATCCTATTTTACACGGATTTTAAAATATTCAGATAGTTTACAGATAATACTGTTTTAGGTATATTTTTCAATATTTTGATAGCTTATAAATTGTTTATCTATCCTATTTCAGTTTGATTTTTTAAATATTTTGATATCTTAACGTGTACTTTATTTTATTATAGCTTGCCGATGAGGATCACCCTATAAGACATTTCCGTTCCGCAGATGAAACCCTTATTTTTCTGTCGCAGCAGGCAAAAATATGCCAGGAAAATCAAAGGTTACCTTTTTCAAAGTGTTGCTTACAGCTGTACGCACATAATTCTATCTGCACAGATGTCATTGAAAATTTATATAAAAAATCTTGAAGATCATTCACTTTTTTGTAGCATTAAGACATCTAGCTACAAACTGACGTATTAGAGTTATACAGAGCGCTGACGGTAACACCCATTCTCCATGGAAAATACACCACATTTGTTCCACACCATTTTGTGTTTTACATATTATAAACACATGTTAATATTGAGGACCGTGTTAGCTGTAGGCCTATGGCTGGAAGAGCATTATTAAAATCAAATAATACAATAATCATATTTGATAAGGACAGAATGACTGAATGATATTGGAATGTTCTTGGTGTTTATTCAAAAACACTATCATTGTTTTTTGTTTGCAATATTCATCACCAATTAAAAAACTTACAATAAAGCAATATTGTTTACAGTTTTCATGTTAGAGTCTTCGGCAGTGCCTTTTAACTTTGTTCTAATGGCTGAGAATGGAGAGAAAAAAGGAAACTTTTACATCAAACAAATGTTAAAAATACATTGCAATTTGTTTATAAAATTTGGTCATTAGTCTAGAAGCTGCAGATAATGCTCAGGTTATGTCACCTAAAATAAAATCATAATTACTGAACAAATTTTAAAAATGCGTAATAATTGGAACAGTTTGGGTTTCAAGTTTTCATCTATATTTCATTTTGTATTGTTACGCAAAAAAATGTTCTGAATTTCTACATTTTAAAGACCAATTAGCTATGGTATGTTAACACTGTGAGAGCTGTACAATCTGCTAGCCATAAAATATTTAACATTTAGTACACAAAGAACAAGAGAGCCACATCGATAGAGTTCCTTTCCAAGGCTCTATCAGCTGCTGTTGTTCTCATCTTAGTAACACATTCACAGACAAAACAAAGTAGATCCTAGGTTATTGACCCATTGGGGCAAACTTCAAAAGTTTCAGCAAAACTTTAAGAAAGAGACAACCGACAACATGGCTACCTCTTTACTAATCTTAACGTGTCTTAATGCACAATTTATAACACTAAAAAACAGAACAAGATTGTGGTATTGGCTGTGGTGGGGGGTTATTAGGTAGGGGGTGGGGGTTTATTGGGCAAGGGGTGGCTCTGGTGGATGTTTACTGGGGAAAGGGGTGCTTTAGACAGATTTAAAAACTATTTTTATTTACTATAAACTCACTAGGAAGGTAGATATGGTCTGCAGCTGCCAATGTGTGACAGGATGAAGAAAAAAAATGAAGGGGGGAGGTCCTTCTAAGGAAAAATTATTTAAAAAAAAAAACGATGTCTACTGTGACAAAGTCATACATGAAAAAATTATGTCTAAAAAGGAAATGAATATAATTTTTGCAACATCTTTGTTCAAATACTCCCTTGATAGTACCACAAACACAGTGACACTCTAACAGACACATGGCCAATTTCTTTCCCATTTTAACCAGATGGACTCTGATGTAAAGAGATATTAATATTGATAGATCTGGGGTTGTTAGTGAATAGAAACTGAAGCCGTACCTGAGTGATGTGAACGGAATGGCCATGGAGGAAAACGTCCACTGTGCAGGTGTCAACTGAATTATTAAACAAAAACCCTTCAAAGACTGGTGGATGGCGGCTACATTTCCCCAGTCGTTACGTTTACATTTGCAGCAAGCTTATGAATTTTACATAAATTGATCACGGATAATCAGGCATGGTTACAAACACATGTGCTCCAGTTCTGATGAGTGACATGACAAATGGCATCAACCTCAACCACTGGCTGCTCCCTTATCTGAACCACCACTTCCCAATGACCTTGAGAATCGGTTCTGAGGAAGCAGGCACCTCAAGGACAAAGGTAACCTCCTTAAGTTCCATTGAAATAAACCCTACTGGAACACTCATAGTTCTGCCCTTATGTAAATGACTCGACACAGAGCCCTCTACCAGCGTACATTGTATGCAAAATAATCTAAGATGCATGGGTGGGGGGAGCCGCCTGTACCCTGGTGCACTCTGAGTTAAGAGGCACAGGATGCCGATTTGTTGTGGTGTCCTGTTATGTTAATGTTACGCAAATGTTTTGTCCAGTTTTGCATGTTGCCAGTGTCGTTAACAGGGGTTTCTTTCACCGATTGAGCTGGCACGCCGTCATATAAGTGAAATAACCTTGAGTACGACGTAAAACCCCAATCAAACAAAAGATGCAATTTATGACATTTTAGACTGCAAATTTTATGGTCAGTTTTTTTAAATTTAGAAAACAAAATTTGAAGCAAAGGCAGCCATGTTTTTTTTTATTACCCGTGAGTTGAAAAAATCTCACAGGGTGTACAGGTTTTTACACCCTTGCAAATTGACCAATCAAAACATCACGAATTTGGTTGATGGATAATAACAGGGCCTATGTTTTATCCTTATTACCGTCAATATTTTCTGACAGCTAAAATAGTTCTAATATGGGATAGACCTTGAACTGTAAATTAAATTAAGGACTGAGATCAAGTTTAAAGTAGGTGCGTTTTTGACGACCTCTCTATATGGTATCCTGATGCTTCTTCCAGAATGTCAATAATAACATTTTCGTTATATGTCTAGGATTGTGATTTTTCAATTCTGTAAATATATGTATTGGTCATCGTCGTAGACTTGGAAATCAGTCTTTTTGAGAGTCTGTTTTAGTAAGACCTTAGACATTAGTATTGACCAGTGTTATCAACTGATTGATACAAAAAACAACAAGGTGAAGTCGGAGACCAGATTGGATTGTGATAAGCTGAAGTTGTTGTTGTAACACACCTGCCACTCTCTTCAGACGGCTAAATATGCAAATGCCACCCATCTCTGATCATGAAGAAAAACAAGGAACCAGGACAGGCAATAAAACTGGGTGATAAATGTGTGGCTAAGAGCGGCAGTGTTTTAATCAGGTTGTGGTTTAGTGAAACACCAGCTGGTCACAAAGTTAGATGTAGGGCAAATCATTTAAACATCTCTGATACTATTTCCATTCGTAGCACAGTACCAAAGGTCCATTTCACAAGATGGTTTTTGAAAACGTTTGTAAATGCCTACAACTTTTCAAAAATATAAAAAATATAATCATTTTTATTTAAAATTTTATTTATTTTATTTTAAAGGTACTATACCACCAAATTTGGGCCAAAAATCGACTGGAACGAAATTATCGACTGGAACGCACTTTATAATTATTTTAATACGGTATATCGCACATTCTCAAGGTTGATATATTCTGAAAGCTTATACTTTGGGCCATACTAGAAAAATATAGAAAACCCGGTTTAATTCGTTTCAGTTGATTTTTGGCCGAAATTCTGAGGTATATATAGTACCTTTAAATACGTTTAGTACATTCTTAGAGAGAAAATAAATTTGATCTCATATAGTCAGAGGTATTTATTTTATTTATGTTTACTTTATGTGGCTGAAGTGTAATGGACAACCAAGAGAAAAACTTGCAAAAATATAATAATTTCTAGATCTTTCCAGTTACTAGAGGACATCCTGTATATATAGCTAAGATTAATTGGGACAAAGGTCTTATGAGCTAAACTTTAATACTTTGCAGTTATGTTATGTTCTAAATGAAACAATCAACAAATATGTAGCAATATGGTGTAATAAAAAATGAATATTATAACTATCCCAAACGTCCTGGTAGACAGATGAATTATGTTTTGTCTGGGATGTTAACAACTGTTAAACTAATCTTAGCAGCTGATATTAAAGTGAAATAAAGATGTACTATTTTATCTTACAAACAAATCAACCATAATTTCCATATGTTGACAGAACACTCTAATTCAATTATTCAAAAAAGTTTGCCATGCTGAGATGTACAGAAATCAAACAATAAAGTTGCCCCCAAAATTAAACCCAAAAACCCAACAACTTAACATACTAATCTTTTGTTATATATCCATCTGAAAGATAATGGACTATCAAGCTGTTCTAGCTAAATCAAAGCTCCAAGCTATAGTTTTCAACAAATAGTCAGACTCTCATATATCAATCTTCTCCAAAATGACATAGAACTTATCCATGTTAGAAATTATTGACAAACTGCCTATTGCGGTGTTAAGAGTGTGTCTAGGAACAGCTGCCGCCATTTAAAATAAATAGCTAACAGTTACAGGGATAATGTAAAGCATTATATTAAATTCCCAGAATGCATCAGGGCACAGCTGGCTGGACTCCCAAGTGGAGGCGGCTGGGAATTGCGAATGATACATTTAATCGTTCCACAAGTCAAGTTACATAACTCTCCCTCACAACAATTAATTGCTTTGAAAAACTCTTGGAAAAAAATGCAAATTGAAAAATTTGACATTTGTTAAAATGCTAAACCAAATTGCTCAAAAATGACCAGAATCAGGTTACAATTGAAATGAAATGTTACTGTTTCAAAAGAGGGCTTAACTAGCAGTTTGTCCTTTTGTACTTATCAAATTACTTTGAAAACTGGTTGAACAATTAATTGGTTTCTCTAAATAAATAATTTCTTGAAAAATGTGCATCCATCTCAAATAAATCATTGCTTGCTAATGAGATTAACCATATTAAGTTTTGACTTAAAACCAAATGTTCATGTTAAAGTCAATGTATTAATTAACAAAACATCTAAACTAATTTTAAATTATAAAAATGAACAATTTTTTGACCGATCATTCTGAACCCGAAAAAAAAAAATTGGCTGATGAACTGATGCCATTTGTTTAATAGACAATGTGGGCAAATTTTAATTTATAAGATATATTTGGATACCCCTTATAACAATTTATAACACTAAAATAGCAGAGATGTAGTTGTTGCACTTTTACCTTCATAGACGGGGCAAGGGGCTGTACATTTGAATTTTCTGCAGGTGATAAAGTTTACATCATTTAAGGTGTTTATTAATCTCTTAAAACAACCCACAAATATTAGATATTTTATATTCATCCAATAAACAATTAAACGAGTACACATACCCTGTTCTTCATAGGAAAAGAGGCATACCAGCATAACCTTGTCACAATGTTTAAATCCGTCATAATAAAGTGATCAACTGGATAACGATCTCTGAGAAAAAATTGTGATTTTATGCCGTATGTTAAGGTCATTTGCCAGCCCAATCGGTGGAGGAAATCCTAAACAGTGCTTGTTGAGAAAATGTTGTTATTCATATTCAATAAGTACGTCTTCAGGACTTGGACTTAAGCTTGTAAACGCAACTCAAATAAATAATTTAAGAAGGCCAAAGCATGGGAAATTCTGTGCAAATGAAGCAACAAATTTGTTGTAATATGACCATCTGTTTACTCATAAATTTCCCATTTACATACACACAAATTGTTGATTGATTGATTGATTGGTGTTTAACGTCGTGGTAACACAGCACTGTATTCTAACAGTAGACAGCAACTCTTTACACAACTATAAAATGTGTAGTCAGTTAAGGTTTTTTATTCTTCCTCCAGTAACTGCAAAGTATGACAGCATGACTATAATCTGGAAACACACTGCCCTTAGCCAAAGGTCACAAATTGTTGAAGACACTGTAGATCAACATATATGGTGATCTGTCAGTGATTAACTTTAACAGAATAACATCATGGCATAAATTGTCTGCGTAGTAAAAAATAACAAAACTCAAAAGCAGATCAAACATTTCTGAGGAATAAGCAGGTTATTAATATAATTTATTTCCACTCCATTAATTGATGTTTACACAATACAGTATAATATACATACATGTACAATGCTATTCAAATAAGACAACAAATATTTATAATACAGTATGTTCCACAGGTTAACATGATAAAGCAGGCGGAAAAATAAATCCCACAAAGACTCGGCCAATGAGCAATAATAGATGCTGAGTTCTGTAACTTTATTAGTCTACTACATAATCCATGTATAATGATACAGTACAGTGCTGAACACAAATCATGTGTAACTTTATTGCACTTACCAAGTTGAGGTTGTCCAATTAAGTGATTTCAAATTTTGTTTGGAAGAATTGAACTCTCTGAGATAATTTATGCATATTAAAAAATGACCACCTCAAGCACATGCAGGTAACATTTAAAAAAGAATTTTATTTGTCAATGAGAGTAGCAAGATGGTTGGCCAAATTGGAAAATCTTGGATTTTGTTTTGATATATTGCTGCAGAACAAGTTTGTAACACTCAAGAGTAACTTTCAAATATACTATTTTTTACAATCTACACAATGTATTGAAGAGAATGGACAATAAGCATTGAAAAAAGACGGTAAGTTCAAGTCATGTGTCCGCTGCGCCCTGCATGAAGTGGACATTACAATGATTTAACATTTCATAGTTCTTAAGCTACCAATGAGCTTCAGTTTTGTAAAGGTCATTGTACTCATATGATAAAACACCTGAAATGAGTGAAGAATTTTCACCCTCGATTCCTGGCAACAATTGATTGGATAAATAGCAGTACTGAAGGCAAAACAGGACGGCACAACAAATGGGTTTCCTGGTGCCCCTTCATCTTTAGGAGAACCAAGTCCCAGGAAGGTCCAACTTACTAGAAAAACATGATATCAGTAAGTACCACAGGTGATGGCAATTTTATATGATTAAAGAATAGAGAGTGTTCTGCATATTTAAACATGCCCATAAAGACTGAGCCAATTGGGCGTTAGATAATCGTTAAAATCAATAGTGTTAATGTGATCTGAACAAACAGCCTGGCCACCTCTCTATTGGGTAGCTGAGCTGATCCATGGGGGATTAAGAGGAGGAGAGATGTTTGTGTGTAAATCCTCACTATCAGCTGCCTCTCTTGTAAAGCTGAGTTTGGATGAAGAGAAGGTTTCATGTGGACTCAGCTGGTCAGAAGATACCATCTTCACCTCACTTATACACTAACACACACACACACGCCATCCATGGCTATATAACTCTGTTACATGACCAGAGTAGATCTCGGTAGTAGGTTTGTTTGGTTCATTTCACTCGTATGACAGAATACAAGCCCATAGACCAATTGCACGGAAGCGCCATGTTGAACTCAAAGTGAGGCGATCTGCTCTTTTGACGTGAGTGATGATGTGTCACATGCCGCGTCACAAAGGTTTTCTTCGCCAATGATGCAAAAGCAATAACAGTACAGTACGGTGACATCATGATTTGGACACAGAGCATGTAGCCTCACATGTTTTCGCAGAGCCGCCCCTTCCGGTCTATTGGCAACCAAGCCACCAACGACTTGCCTTGTGAAACTACTAGACAAACATAGGGCGCAAACCAGGAGGCAAAAACAAATTGATTTCTACGCCTTTATCTAAAGACATTGTTTTATGTCTTTGACTGGTGTTTAACATTGCACTCAAGAGTATTTCACCTATATGACGACTTTGCATTGCCGGTGTATGGTGTAAAACCGATAAGAAACCTCGTAAAAATCACCCCGCGAACTTCGCAGCCACAGGTAAACTCCCCTTATATACATGTACTTAAGGTCCACAAGGGGGATCGATCCTATTCCAGGTACTGTACAGTGAAGGGGGATCCGTAGTCCAACGCTCAACCACGGAGCCACGGCGCAGCCCTTATCCGCAAGAGAAGATTCCCCAGAAAATCCCAGTAAGATGATGGTAAGTTACCGGGAAGATGTTCATGAGTAACATAAGGACAACATGCACTAAACATACAGATGCTACTGGTAACAACTGAACATATTAACACAAGGTTCCAAGGGAGATGCTTCAAACAAGTACTTGAGAAGATCCGAGACTTAAGGAGTACTGTTATTATGATCGTTAATTAATTTCGTTTGTGGTCTAATCACCGTAATCACTATTCCAGGTTATTTCAGGTAATTTTTTTATAAAGAAGCTTTTAGCCAAATCCAAGAATAGATGTCTGTACTATAAACAAATGCTTATAACTCGCCTAAAATAACTTTTTAAATTTTCTCCAACTTTTTTTCTATTTTGGACTATTGTACAGGATTATAACACAGAAAGATCACAAAATTATTATCTGCGCATTTCTTTCTGCAATTTGCTGGTGATACAACCTAGCCCAAACAGGACCAAGGCACTCCTTATCTGAAGTAAAACTTTAACATTTTCGCACTTATAATAATTGTACAGAGTTTATTAGAAATGTAATGTCAAATTGTTTGCTTGGTGTAAAATGGTTTGTTGATACAACACCTGCTGTTAATTACAAACATCCATCATCAGGTGAATCAATAACATAATGAGACATATAGAGCAAAAAAAGCTGCTTTAATTGGATATGATAATAACCATCAGTCACCATTGGTCAACATTTTTAAGAATATGCTAAGTGCAAGAAGAATTTCAGTTGGATGACAATTATGATAATGATTTATCACTAGTACTGATCTACATTTTTGAAGGATACACTCAATAATAAAACTTTTTGTTTTTGTTTGGGGGGGGGCTTATAGGCTATGTAAGTCTCATTCTCCTGTGAAAAAAACCCAATAAGCTTGTAACCCGGAACTAGAATGAATCTGGTGAAATCATAATCATGGTAGATGCGCTGATCTTCACTTCAACTTAAATAGTAAAACAAACTGAGGACGTAAAGCCATTGGATTTCCTGGCACAATGTTTGTCCTTGTGTTTGCAACTGCACCAGGAAAAAACAATCTCCTTCAGAAATAAGCCATGATTTTAGAGCAAGCACACATAACAACAGTTATACACACCCTTTTCTTGCATGAAATATAATGTGTGCTATTAACAGAAGTATGACATTATGAAATCATGTCTACAGTAATATACTGAGTGTGCGCAACAATTTTCTTGGTTCTGTTTGAAAGTCAGAATCAATCAACAATGTAATCAATATACTTTCGCGTGTCACTGTGCTTTATTTTTGTTTTTATTAGTGTTATAGGATGTTCTTCAGTGTACATTTAACTCTCACATTGTGTTAGCCCAGTGATTAAAAGAAGCCACCTTCGACATACATGCTGTCTTTGCATGTAATTTACAAAAACATGACGACTAAGATGGATTTTCAAATTCTGGGTATATTGAAAATCCAACTTAGAAGTTGAAAATCCATCTTAGTCGTCATGTTTTTGTTATGTACCCAGCTTCTAAATGCTGTTTAAACAAGATACATGTAATTTGCCACAAACTAAGACAATAGGGTACAAAAACAGGAAAAAAACAAATCAGAACACCACCACTAATTGGCTTGCAGATCGAAGCCTCTGTTGAAAGCCCCTGGCCACAGAAACTCTGCCAACCAACCAACATGCATGCGCCTTACCCCCCATCTTCCAAGAGTTTTATTCTGAGGTTCAAAAATTTCTATCGTCGCCTGCCGTTGCTAAATTTTTCGCCGATGTTCTGACGATGTCCTGACGATATACTACCGTCCT
>JAVFBZ010162999.1:0-17475 GCA_032466195.1 Katharina tunicata
GATGACACTGTAGAATGTCTGTGATGGTTTATATGTGTTGGTGTAATGTTTATTTTCATCTTGATAGCTGTTGACCCGGATGATGATGATACTGTGCTGATGATAAAGGAGCTGATAGACACACGTATCAGGCCAACAGTACAGGAGGATGGCGGAGATATTCTTTACATGGTATGGCGGATTAGCTCTCTACCTTGCTGTATATAACGTGTGGGAATCATGCTTCGCAAATATTTTGTTCTTAAGTTCGGTGTAAAAACCCCAAGCAAACAACAGACAAACTGTATGCTGCGTTTGTTACGGGTCAAAACCACCACTCCTTCTACACAAGTCATTTGTATGTATGGGATTTTGAGTTCCTTTGGATCGAAAGACAAGTTCACAATCTGTAAATTCTATTCCAGATGAACTACCCCTGGAAAATAGGACTAGTAACTCGCTCCTTATTGAGTAAATTGACTTTGATCTGGTAAAAATGAGCAATAAATAGGTCAAGTTACAAAAGAGAGTTGATTTATGCCACATGTCCCTCGGCAGCATTAGCTTACAGTGCTGTCCAGTGAAGAATGACATCCAGTACTTCCCTAACAGTTAATACTGCAGCCGATCTAAGAATGGCGCCAGTATGAAATCAAATCCATCCATACTTTTTATACGCCCGTCATTTGACGGAAAACTTCCCTTGGAATTAAAATCAAACTTAATATGTGTGTTCCATGTGACAATATGTCGCTTGGGATTGATTTTGGCGTATGTCGACTTAAAGGTGGCGCCACCTGGTGGCAAAGTCTAAATAGGGTTTCCGGACATTAACTTGAAAACTTCTCGTGGAATTCGAATCAAACTTAGTATGAGTGCTCCATGTGACAATACGTGGCTTGGGATTGATTTTGGTGTATGTTGACCTACAGGTGGCGCCACCTGGTGGCAAAGTCTAAATTTCGTTCTGCATGGTAACTTGAAAACATCTTGTGGAATTTGAATCAAACTTAGCGTGATTGTTCCATGTGACAAGACGATGAGTCTGATGAACAAACATACATGTTAATCATATACACCCAACATCTGAAATTAACTTTAGACAATGTACAATAATAGTTTGATTATATTCACCCGTACTTATTTAATCTTCTGTTTTTGTACATTTAGTTATTATCATGGTTGTATGCTATTAATTTTTTTCATTTTTTTGTTGTTGTCATTTCACAAATATTTTATAAATCGATGTTCAAATTAGCATGTGGGTGGTTGGCAATGGCTTCCTGGTGCTCTCGAAGCTAAAGGGCGTCAGGAATCCCATTTGTTGTGATGTCCTGTTTTGCATCCTGTCACAACATGCATTTTCGCCGGGCGTACATTGCGACTCAGTTGAGCTCTTGTTTAATTTGTTAGCGATGACAGTAAGTACTTTCTTTTTCTTCCCTCTACATGTAGGTTTCCTGTCCTTGCTTCAAAGTTAGAGTTATTATAATAATTATATGTTATTGCAGGGTTTTGAAGAAGGGATTGTTAAGTTGAAGATGCAGGGATCGTGTACAAGCTGCCCCAGCTCTGTCGTCACTCTGAAGAATGGGGTCCAGAACATGTTACAGTTTTATATCCCAGAGGTCCTTGGAGTTGAACAGGTGAGCTGAGTGAGCACATTGAAAAGGGGAAGTAACTCATTTCTCTAGTTACATTTGGAAAACATTTTTATGTATACAAGTTTTGTGTTTACTGTGACAGTTTTTTGGGAAGTTAGCTAGTTAATTTTTATAATTGTTTATAACTGTGTATTGTAATTCCTTTGTCGGTCTTGATGCCTTCAGTAACATTGTGTTGGAAATTAATATTGTAAATGTTGCTTTATTTCTCCAGATAATGGATGAAGTGGATGATGTGACAAATGCAGAGTTTAACAAACTGGAGGAAAATATTGGGGAGAAATGAATACTAGAGTTAGAGAGACCTGGACACAGATTCTATGTCCCTTTGAGTGTCTGTTGTTGTTTCCCACTCCTTACTGTATCATGTTACCTATCATAAAATGAAGTTTGACTGCTGTGAACAGGATTGTTAGTATCATGTCAAGCTCTTAGCACAAATTTTGTTTGTAATAGGCTAACAGACACAGAGAAAAGGTTTCTTTCTATTACACAGCCGATAATGTCAGCAAGAAATCTCAAGGCTTCTTCAAAACAAAAATATATGATACTTGATAGTATAACATAAAATATTATGGATAACAACTTCTGGTGTATTTTTGTTTGTTTGTTATCCATAGTGTCTTATGTTATTCTAAGTGTCTCGACTTCTATATGCTTCTTAAAGAAGATGTATGTGATAGTTGTTAAATGCTCGGTTGCACTAGAAGATAATAAAATGTTAGACAGATTGATTGCCAAGCTGTAGATTTTAAGTTAAATCCCTCCGTTTCCATTGATGGCCAAAACAAGTTTATTTGGTGGCTTCTTCTTGGTTGGGTTGGTGGCCAAAACAAGTTTATTTGATGGCTTTTTCTAGGTTGGGTTGATGGCTGAAATTTTTTGTCAAATTTTGGCTCCAAATTTTATAAGCTTTTTGTTCTCCACTTTCATTAGATCTGTAGAAACCTATTTAATAAATATTTTATAAATTTGTTTGGTAATGAGGAAAAACTTACAGAACTTCTAGGATACATCAGCTAAAAAGACATTGGTATCCATTAGCTGTGGTTTGGAAAAGCTTATAAAGGATAATTAAATGGTTTCAAATACAAATAGTAAAATAAATAAGTCACTTTTATGGGTGCAAATGTTATTTTCTAAAGCAGTTGTATATATTTGCTTGCAATTCTGGATGTGCTTACTTGGACAGCGTTCTAATCTCATTTATATACAAGCTATGGCAGATTGGTGTCCATGTGGAAGGATCTTGGTCTAAGCTACATGTCAGCAACTGCAGATAGAGACGTCAAACCTAACTGGATCGGCCATGGAAGATAATTCGAAGAAGATTTATTTAAATGGGTCACACAGCAAACGTGTGAAAATCTAACCAGTATTTCTCCAATTTTAGTAAGGCTTTATATACAATATTTTAATCTTATTGCTATGGAACACACTTAATTATGTGTACAAGAAAATAGTTGTAAGAATATTTAGGAGCTAAATTCTGTTTTCTTAAGAGTGAGTGTGAAGAGTCTTAAGAGTAAGTTATTATGAAGGATTTAAGTGGTATATCACGAGAAGGGGTGGCAAGAAGAATTCAACTATATGTACATAAAATCCTGCAATAAATGCTATATTAAACAATCTTGTAAATAAAGAGATGCAGTGTTTGATATTACAAGGCATTAGTTTAAGCACACACTATACGGTATGTATACTGTATATTCTAAATTAGTATGTTGTAAATATAGTTGATTAAAATTGAAAGACTTGTATTGTTCTCTGTCTTTATTACAGAAACAGCTGGACTGAATTTCTCCCTATCCCAGAGTTCCTTTAGTCAGAACATCTGCCTATCCCAGAGCTCCTCTCCTCCCAATCCTATAACTCATGTCAGAACATCTCCCTATCCCAGAGCTCCTCTCTACAGAACATCTCCCTATCCCAGAGCTTCTCTCCTCCCAATCCTATAACTCATGTCAGAACATCTCCCTATCCCAGAGGTCCTCTCTACAGAACATCTCCCTATCCCAGAGGTCCTCTCTAAAGAACATCTCCCTATCCCAGAGGTCCTCTCCTCCCAATCCTATAACTCATGTCAGAACATCTCCCTATCCCAGAGGTCCTCTCTAAAGAAAATCTCCCACCCCAGAGCTCCTCATCTCCCAATCCTGGAACTCATGTCAGAACATCTCCCTATCCTAGAACATCACCCTATCCCAGAACTTCTAGGGATGGGTTGATCTTCCGACAAAGAGAACTCTCTTGTCGAAACATCTCCTTGTCCTAGAACTTCTCTTTGTGAGAACATCTCCCTATCCCAGAACTTTTCTTTGTCAGAACATCTCCCTATCCCACAACTTTTTTGTCAGAGATTGGAGCTTAACGCTACATTCAGTGGTATTTCAGCCTTGGTGTGGTGTGAGAACTCTAAATGAAACATCGCCCTATCCCAGAATAGGTTTGATTCCCTTTGTGGACTCTAGTTTTCCGATGGCTACAGAGTTTGCGAGGTGTTTTTTATATTTCTTCCCAGTTTTCCACTATAAACCGCCAGTGCAAAGATGTGATATAGGTGAAATACTCTTTAGTATAAGTTTGAGTAGTTAGCAGGTCCCGCACCAACAGCTTTAACAAACAAACACACACAAACCGGCGAAGCCAAAGTTATTTTATTTTTGAGAACCCTTTTTCAAAAGAATAATTACTGAAATTCAAATACAGTTAATCTGTCTGAATTCATTCAACGTTTGATATTTTTGAAAAAGATTTTGTGAAAATAAATATGTGTTCACTGGGTGAAGCTATATTCCACACTTGAAGTCAAAACTAGAATAAATGTAATGCGACCATATTGGTGCCATGGATTTGATGGGGTACAATCCTATGTATTTTCTGAGCTGAATGTAGCTTCATTTCAAGTTTGAAGAGAATTTCAGTTAGGTTATGTGAAACTGATGTTTAAGCAGTAATGGCAGCTATTTTAGTGAATAGACAACGATGGGTAAGGGGTTAGCATACCTGTCACCATCGCCTAGAAATAGGCGGAATTCCATCCTTCATCTTAGCAGGAAGAAACTACATTCCATGTTCAAAGTTAATCAAGGAATTTGTTTGAAAGGTCTAGTGTTCACAAGACACCTGTGAATACAGTACCGCAAAACACCTCCTATTGTTGTGTAGAATTTCATGCCCTGAAGCACCATCCATCAACTCATAAAGTAGGAAGCTACATTCCAAGTCTGAAGTTAAATGACTCAAATGGTGAGGAACACAATTTGACAAAGTTTAGTTTGTCACAAGATTATTCTGGAATTTCATTCCTTTTAATATTTTTACATTGTCGTTAAATGGTTTTATTTTAAATCCACCAAAACCATTTAATAAAGAAAAATACAGGAGATGAACATTCAATATGGAGTTAGTTACATGGAGCTACTCTGAACGATTGAAAAGCCAAAGAGATCTGGTCATAATAACAAACAGCGCAATACTGACTACAAGATTTCAGTTGTGCTCAACAAGACCATCTGACTGAGATAAATCATCGTAGAAGACACAACCATGGTCACATGATAAAATAGATAGTTACACAAATCTTTAGAAAAATAAAATGTGGAAAAAATTATTTTCACACTTCAGTTTATGCTGACAGACGTATGTGAAAAAGATACTAGCTGAATGAACAACAAAACAAACATATATCTGTAATGTGATATGAATCACCTGGAGAAGAATCTCCCTAAGAATAGTATAATTAATGAGATCTTTCCACTAATTACTATATTGTTACATCTAAAATAAATAGTATCTGTATATTTGACAGCTTTTGTCAAGTTTATTTGGCACTGGTAATCTAAGAATGTACAGGTCTATGTTACATATAAACACTGCCTATCTATCAGTACAGTTGACCTTTGAACTGGTATGCATTTTTTTTACACTTCACCACATGTTTGTAAGTTGGTAAAATTTTACTTTAATTCATTGTGACCAGCTCATTCTGTTGATTTTATTATGTGTGTCTGATTTATGCTCAGTATGAAGGAATGAAATAATGAATTTTCTGATACAAAACCAGCTGTCACAACCATATAAAAATACAAAACATTTACATTTGACAAATACCAAACCAATATATTAAAAGTATGTATAATAATAAGGCATCTACAAGTAAAAGCAGATCTAATGCAATAAAAATAAGGAAGACAAAGTCATGTATAACACCAGCCAATCTTACTGTCTGCATTACCTTATGGACAATATGGAATTTGGATGTATCATTAACTTTACTTAGTTAATTGTACGTTCATCAATTCAAAATAGCAAAAGATAATAGTTCAACTGGTTCTTGATGCGTTTTGCCGTAATGCTAAAAAAAAAAAAAAATGGCTAACTTTGTCAAATTCTTATTTGTTTGCATAAAAACAGTTTTTTCTAAATTTGTAAGTATTAAAATCCACAAACAAGTTCACCACTTTAATATATGTATCAAATTTTATGTGACCTCAAGTGATTTTGCAATTATGCTTCGGAACAAAGATAACCTAAATTATTTCTTAATTCAATTTGTTTAACATGGAAACTGAAGAATATTTTTGTTAATACCTTAAAATATCATATTGGGGCTTAGCACTGGAAAGACGGTTGAAAATTCTAAATTTATATTCATCAAATTATTACAAACATACTATTGGAAGGAGTGGGATAAATTATGACTTCATAACTTAAAATATTGCTATACAAAAATACAATACATTGATGTTAAACACTGGAAGACTTAGCCATTGAAATTAACACACACAAAAAAATCAAGATTTTGTTTTGATTAGAGCTCGAAATGTTTCTGTCCAGCCTCTTTAATCCTGTATTCCAGTTCTTTATGAGTCTTTCTTATCTGTACAGAGATAAGAAGAAAAAAAAAAGAGCAAAAATTAAAATCAATAATTCACACAATTTACAATGAATACAAGGTCAATAGTTTGTGAGTGGTTGGGTAGGAGCCTCCTGTGACAGGGTGCTCTTTGACCTATATGGAGCATTAGAAAGCCGATTTGTTGTGGTGTCCTGGATTTCCTCCTAATCAATCAAACAATCGAATGAATATATTGTGAATGAATATAAGCCAGCTCTCTGTCAACCAATGAGAAACATTCAGAAAAGCTGATTTGAAAGGAACTCAGCTGGATATGATATTAATTTTGGGCGATTATTAAGTGTTACCGAGGTAAGAGCTTTTCTTACCACAACATTAAAACTAAAGATAACCACTAGATTAGAAACAGTATGGGGAATCAAAATAGAATGACAGGACGTACCTTATGATCGTAATCTTTGACTTTGCGCTCGAGATGTTGATGGCCTTCTGGTAAATCTGCATCGTTTAGCTCAGAATTGAGACGCTTTTCTGATAATGATAACTGTTCCTGGAAGTATTCATGTTTCTTTAAACGGTGCTCAAAATGTCTCAGCTCCTCCTACAAGAGAGAAAAACTGAAAGTCATCAAAGTTTGTTCACTGCCAGAGAATTCATGCTTTCTGAATTTGTTTGTATAGATTTGGTGTTGCCTATTGACGCGTATGTTGAGTTTACTAACTCTTGTTTATGTATTAAAGTGTTCATTACAAACATGAGTGATATGGCATTGTATGACAACAGTTTCTTATTCTGATAGAGAAATGAAGTTTCTGTCATATGTTTTCTGTATCATGCTAAGCTCTAAAAGAGAAACAAACGTTTTCTTTTTAGATTGATTGACTGAGTGGAGTTTAACGCCGTGCTCAAGGGTATTTCACTTATACGATGGCACTGGATTCCAACAGTAAACAGCGCCTCTTAGCAAAACCATAAAATGTGCAGTCACATTAGTGTTTTTGCTATTGGAAAGATAATGCAGTGCTAAATATGATGGCATGTTTCCTTTTTAGAAGTCTCGGTCTCAGTCCCGTACAGAGTGGACAGCCCTGAGGCTCAGTTGATCGAGGATTGAATTGCTGAGTCCCTTTCAATGATGTAGTTAAAGGTTCAAGTCCTCTTGACAACCTCAAGCTTGGGTGGCGCGAGAGGTGCAGGACGGTCTTTATGAAGTGTAATGAATGTTCATAACAATGTTTTCTCTTGGTTACTTACTCTAAGTGAATTGAGTTCACTCTCTGACATGTTAGATTTCTTAGCTAGTGCCCAGAGTTGATAGACCCTAATATCTGAGAAATCCAGCGTGCCTAGTTCAGGATCAGAGGCCATTGTCTCCAGTCTCTGTAGGTTCTCCTTCAGTTCCTTATGCTTAGCTTTCAGGTCAACATTTTTATGCTGTGCATCCATAATATCGAAGCTGATAGAATCAACCTCATTGTGCTCAGCAGCTTCAAAAGAAACAGATCAGAAATACTTTTGAACAAACAAATATACTCACCATTAAAAAGTTAATGTGGTTGGATCAAAAGCTATGAGCTAATGTTTTACTGTATTTCCGACGTTAAATACAGTTTGAAATTGATAAATTAAGTGAAAATGTTACTCTATGTTTTAACTGTTTCAGTCTATGGTGATTAAAGTTAGATAACTAACGATAAGAGGTGATAACTAAAGAGGTGGGTTGAACTGAAACAACAATTCAGGGGCAGAGGTTATAATACCTTGAGCATTCTCAATTCAGACTCTGTGCTCAAACTCTTGGAGATCAATCATACTGCCCTGAGTTGAGCACCAAACTTGTGGCCATAAAACGTTCCTAACACACACTCAGGGGAGTACATAATCAACATACCAGACGTTTGAGCATGACTGTGTTGAGCTCTTCAGCTATGGAGGTAAAATATCTTTACTGTTTTTGTATTTTTTTTTAACAGAAATACAGTGTATGTTCATGAGCGATTATAACTTGCCTAATATAAATCTTTATATAAGTTTTTTGACCTTATGGAGGTGTCACCTCAATTGTTGAAAGTTTGTAGAACACTTTGGCTAGTCAAAGTTGGCTACTCTGATTGAACCGAAAAAAGGTATCTAAAACTGCATTTACAACTATGAAAGGCTTTATACAACTCTGGAATCTCATTTGTTACTGAGTTGAGCATGGTCTAATCCTTAATGAAGATTTTGTGCTAATTTGAGTTCTCATTTTAAAAAAAAATGTACTCTTGAGCCAACTCAGTCACATCTGTTGAGCATGGAATCACAGCTTGAGAAGACCCAAGGACTTTTATAATCTCAACCCCAGTTTCTTCACACATGTTTTCAAAAACATTCCCAAGTCAATTATTTGGGTAATTCTTAAGCCATTGAAAAATACCCTTTAGATCAGAAGGATTAAGAAGACAGATTAACAAATGATGCAGATGAAGGGTGGTTTGCTATAACATAGTAAATTATCACACAGACACGCTAGTTGTCAGTAAAATTAGGGGTCAGGAACTATTTTTTTTTTATGTTTACCTTGATATCTATGTAACTCATTCTTCAACACTTGGAAATCATCCATTTTCATCTGGTGATGTTGTAATTCTTGTTTCAATGTCTTTAGCTCATTTTCTGTGGGAATAACAAAATAATTAATTAACAAAATTTAACAGGAAAAAAAAGCTGGTAAAGGACATATGAGGCTAGTTACACTTCAGCAACATAACATTTTACAGAACAGCTGGATGTTCAGCAGGGAACTATAAAGTAAATTGTCACCATGAGCTCAAAACGTAATTCATACAGGTGTTATTTTGGCCAGTATACTCCTGTTTGGATTCCTTATACTGACAGATAGAATAATTATTTGCTTTGTGCGTAGTTAACATTCTACTTCCCAACTAAACCAATTGATACTTGTATTTCTGTTATTTCTCAACGATAGAATCATAAGTCCCAATTACAGATCATTGGCCAGCTTTATTGTGGGAGGAAAACTGGGTACAACCCAGAAAACCCACGACCTTCCACTGGTACATGTAGCTGGCAGATCAATCCACATACATTAGACCACACCGCCACGGAGGTCACACAAAGGTATGTCTATTCCTTAATGTAACATACAACAGTAGAATCTCTGCAGCCAACCTAGCATAAAAACGTCACCCAGACTAAACCCTACAGAGCCAAATCTGGTCAGCCACTCCCAACCAGATTCAACCCTACAGGGACCCCTGGCCTGACACCGCCACCCAGACTCAACGCTACAGAGCCCACCTGGTCAGCCACTCCCACCCAGACAACCCGACAGTCCACCTGACCTGACACGGCATCCAGACTCAACCCTACAGAGCCTACCTGACCTCCCAGACTCAACCCTACAGAGCCCACCTGGCCTGACCCCGCAAACCCAGACCCAACCCTACAGAGCCCACCTGGCCTGATACCGCCACCAAGACAACCCTACATAGTCAACCTGGCCTGACAACGTCACCCACACTTAACCATCTATAGAACCCACCTGACCGGACACTCCCACCCAGACTCAACCCTCTAGAACCATGCTGACCTAAAACCACCACCAAGACAATCTCTAGAACACACCTGGCCTAACACCACAACCCAGACTCAATCCTCTGGAACACACCAGGCCTGACATCCCCACCCAGACTCGACTGTCTGGAGCCCAACTGACCTAACACCCCAACCCAGACTCAACCCTCTGGAGCTTGCCTGACACCCAGACCCAGACATAAAGTGAGAAAGAAAGAACGTCAAATCTCTAATTAACAAAAGGACTGTTTGTACACCTGGGTAAGTTTGTTGGAAAATATAAATAAAAAAGAATATTGTAATTGGTCACCAAGTAATATGTACCTGTAAAATCAGAGGACGAAGCTTGTTCCCACAAGTCTAGTAGTTTGGAGTCCTTCAATTCTTCTTGGGGTTTCTGTTTAGAAGGAGCACTATTACCAGGCTTAGAAGGGTCCTTATAGTGATAGTTTAACCCATATTTACGCACAACGTCTACAATGAATATAACAGAAAGATATGAGTGTTCAGGATGCAGTGTACATGGACAACAAATTCCTACTTACATTGATTTGGGTGGTTTATTTATTTGGTAACTTCAACAGGCACCATAAATCTTTATAAAATTAATGTTACAATCCATTGTTTGTCTTTTGTTTTCAACAATTTAATGATTTTTTATACAATAATATAAAAAGTGTATCATGACTCCACAATCAAAGAACCCAACAAAGTAGGAAATGTGGAGCCCAAATCCTGGTCATATTGCCTCTTGAAGCACCAGTGTTATAAAACGAGCCTCTCAGAGTGTCAATAGAGATGTTGGAAAATAACATGTTATATGATAATCTTCAGATACCTTTAGTCAGCAGATCAGAGTTGATAGATTCTATGTTTTGTTTGACCCGGGATTTGCATCATACTAACGGTTATTCCATTGATATGACGGCGTGTCAACCAAATATATAACGGAAACCCCTATCGACGTCTCTGGCAACAAACAGACAATACAGAACAATTAGAGGACAAAAAAAGGACTCCACAACAAATCAACCTCCTGATGCCCCTTAGCTGAGAGAGCACCATAGCATAAGAGGTAGTTGTTAGAAAGAGTTACTCATCAGAATTACCCATAAATTTGGCCTCGACCTGAGCTGTTTTCAGTCCATCATCATCGAGCCCTGACAGCCTGGCTTTCTTCAGCTCCCCCTCCCTCTTGTCATGGATTTTCAGCTCAGCATAGAGATCAGCCAACTTTTTATCAGGCAAATACTGGTGGTGTAAATACATATTAATATAGGATCATTATGTTGACATTTTTTGTTAGGTTAAGTGCATATACCATCATGTCCTACAATGGTAAACTATCACAACCATAAGCAGTTGAAGAGTTTTGTTCTGAAAACTGATGTATCTGATGAAAGCATATAAAAATGTTGAATACACATTACAATTATCTCCTCAATTAGGCAGATGAGTTACCTCACAATGGGTTCTTACCATGCAGAGCTACTGCGATTTGCCTTAAGTTATACACTGAGCATAAACAAAGCCATATGCTCTAGACAGGTAAAGAGATGGTAATTCCAGAAGATGGGGATAAGGCAGGGCAAGCCAAACTGCAGGATTGTCAGCTAAACTTTAATATAATAAGGTTTCTAGGGAGCTAATTTTTACAAGTAAATTCAGTCTTGATTTTGCTGATACAGAAATGTCATTCAAAGTGCAGAATGCGTGATTACCAGTTACTAGAAGGGTCAGTATATACACAGACTATAAGTGTATACTGAAACAGCAAGGTACATGTAATGTATCCATTGGTCTTGCACTTGCAGTTCAACTTGATAATGAACTTTTGATCGTTTATTAGAAAAATTGTACACTGGAGTCAAAACTGTCTACTGAAAGAGTTCATCTAGAGGTAGTCTTTCTTTGTGTCGTCGCTCCCTGAAGCAGCTGGCAGGTAACTTCAGATATGTACCAGTCTAAATCCAGGTAATGTACCCACTGTGCACGGTGATGCTCTGCCCATCTGTGCTCTTTGTCAAAGATTAGTCAACAGTTCAATCTCTTTTAAATTCATTGTTAGCTTCTAATATGAAAATATTAACTTTTTAATCAAAGTTTAATAAATCCCTGTTAGTTAACAATTTCAAACAATTTTCCAGTTATTCAGTGAGGTTTCCGAATTTGGTTGATTATGCTACTCTCGATGAAAACATTACCTTTTAAATGTTACCAATGATATAGAGTTTATATTGGTATTGTTTAATGTATAACATGTCTCAGAGAGTGTACAAACATTTTAAATTACACATTTTTATTCAGTACTGTTCTGTGTCATAAAGATTGTGATACATACCGGTAGTACATTACTCAAGACACTCTGCAGCAAGGTGGCTGCATTAAGCCTAGTGGCAGAAGTAGGCCTATCTCTCCAATTTATATTTAATTATTTCTGATATTTATCGAACGGTAGCCTAAATATCAAAAGTTATTGAATAAAAATAACAAGGTGAGATACTTCTGCCACCACATCTACATGTAGCCATGGTTCCATGTACCCCTTCTGTAAAGAGTGTCAAATGTGTTGTAAACATAAACCATCACTAAAAGGTGAACTTAAATGATCCAGCTCTGAGGCGGATAAGGCCGTGATCAATTTTGCTCACATTTTCGATACCCCTGTAGTTACGGCTTCACGCCTGTATATATATCACCATCTTGTGTTACATGCATTACATCACAGGCCCGTGAAGCAAAATCTAGCTCGCTCATCTCTATAGTATACTATAGCTAGATTTTGCTTCACGGGCCTGTGAATACATTTACAGACCTGTTTGGCTTTTTGCCACAGAAGGTTAACTTTCAACATTCTAAATGGGTCTTCCAGGTCATGGAGTGCAGAATTTGACCCCTCTGAATATTTGTGTCCTTCAGACAGCACACAAAATATTAACAAAGTAGCAAAGAGATGGACTGGAAGCATTTTTAACTTGACCAGTACATTCATCTTGATTTTCTTTTACAGACGACGCCCCTTGTCGTACTCGTGAGTCTATCAAGATTTAAAATGGTAACAAAAGCGGTAAAAGATATTTTTAAAATTGTTTAAAATCAGATAAACTTTCAATTTATAACTGGGATTTCCGAATAAAATTTAAATAATTACAATTTGACGATATGTTATGATCTTAATTTTGTAAATTTGCCTCTTAGAAAAGAAAAATAGTCCAAGGCCATATAGATTCGCAGTTCATTTTCAACGCAACCAGTAATTCTTAAGTTGACCAGCTGCAACACAAATGTGTACGCAATATAAGTCAAAAGAGAAGTTGAAATGCGTAAAATGTAGCTTTAATGTGGTTATATGTAGGGATGCTTCATATATATCTTCCATTCTGCTGATTTTCTTCACCTTGCAAGTCAGGTACATGCAACAACAACAATCAGTGTTGCATTTTTTCTCTGATAACGCTCTCTTAAAATAAGATGGGAACAGATTCTCAGCTGATTCTTGTTCGCCAGCACGGCAAAATGTACAAAACTGAACTTGAATGCAGATTTACCTGTTTTATGCTTTTTTAATTAATGTAGAAAAAGAACATTTTGCAGGCCTACTCCGGGAATTGAACCCGAGACTGGCTAGTACGGCCAAGGGCTCTAAGCGACTGAGACTCACGGAAGAACGAACACCAATGACTGCCACCAATGTTCATCCAGGTAAAGGCTGTAAATCTTTCTATAAGCATAGCTGCACAGACCAGTAGGCTAGCCCTTCCTTAATAATGCGTACACACTGACACAGGGTCACTGTATTAGCCTCTTTTTAATCTAGAGATGATAGTATTTTCACTTTTTGGGATAAACGACACAAAAAAATATTTCACTCTAGAGATATTACACACATGTATGCATGTGTTTGTTGTTTTGAGTTTATTCTGTAAATCTGGGTCTGGCTGCTGGGGTAGGCTACATATATTTTTTCATTTTTAATGTAAAGAAATTTGTTATTGCTTGACTCTGCGTACATTCAAATAACAGTGACAGAGCCGTTGTCTCTAATTCATTGATGTACTTTATTTATTTGTTTTATTTTCAGAAGTAACCAGAGAATGAAGATAAACCTGAGGTAATTATTTCTGCTAAATGAAAAGTCCATTGTTTTCAGATCTGCAGATAGGGCAGATTTATCTGAGAATGGTGATCTGTGTAAACGCGTTTGCTCTTCTATTATCAATAATGCTGCCTAAGAAGTGCTCTATTCACATCTCTAACATGTCTAAAGATATTCACTTTTGTTCACTGAATCTTCAAAAACGAAACACAATTCAGCTAATTCTGTGTATGTCACCTGTAGTAAAATCCAACGTGTATTATGTGACTGATGCCTGTAAAAAAAAAAAACATTTCTGGTTATCTTTTTTTACTAACCCCAACAAGCTACCAAGTGGCTCTAAGTTTGTGAGAGTTAATGATACATCCACAATTTAATCAATGCAGCTACATTTATTTATTTATTGGACACGGACATGATTTGTGAAATGTTCAACAGAATAGTCTTGTAAAACTGGTTTTTATCCATGTTTCCTTTGCTGTTATAGGATTTACAAAGAAGAACAGTGTCTGAAGATGCTTGTGTGATATTACAAAAATGAACATAGAAGTCACTGATGATGTTAACGTTTCCATGACAGATTAACTCAAGGTAATTTATTATTATTTTTCTAAGAAAGTCTGACTTCATCATGGCTGATAACATTTCAGTGTGTACATTATGAAATAAGGCTTTATAAATTATATCAATCCAAAATCTCAACCCAAATTTCTGTCTCAGAAAACAGAATTGTCTGCTACCTGTGTAACTACAAATACTGCAACAAGCAGATATAAGTTTAATTGTTTTTAAGCAGGATAACTTTTGTCCTGATTGAGTTTTGTTTACAGACTAAACTACACTTGTTGTTTACATGTATAAATATGATTTTCAAGCCTTAAAATTGAATAAGTATATAAAAATTAAAACTAAAAAAAGTAATTTTAGATTTGATTCTGACTGGCATTATTACTCCCTTATTTATGCTTAATTTTCCATGAAAACCTGAAACAAACAAATAAACCTACGTGTTGCCTCTTTCTGGTCTTTTGATCCTTGAACTACGTGTTGCCTATTAGGCATGTTAGGAAAGCCTCTTTCTGGTCTTTGCTCCTTGAAAAAAAACACAATTTCTTGTTCGCTGTTTTTCTGATACCATCACAGAAGTTGAATCGAAATTGAACTACATATAATAGTATTGTATGTTTTCTTTTGTTGCTAGATGGATTCTCTTCTTGGCGTGTCTGTCTATGTGATGTTAATCCTGTTGATGATGATCATCCTCACCAAACTGTACAAGCGACACAGAATGAGGCATTACCAAGTCCCCGTCCGAGACTTCAGTAAGGGTCACAGATGGTTTATGGTGGATATATTTGACACACCCACTTACTGCTCTATAGACAAGGATTCTATTATCCACGGAGCTCAGTGTGACTCGTGTGGGATCCGAGTTGCTGACCATAACATGAAAATAGCCAATAAGAAGATAGCATGTAAGTGGTCTTCCATCAAGGATGACGTTATGCGACACTACTGGGTCAGAGGTAACCTTCCAGAGTGTAGTGCGTGTTACATGTGTGGCTCCCCCTGTAAGAACGATGAAGGCCTGGTAGATCTTCGGTGTTGTTGGTGTAAAAGGGTGGTCCATGATGACTGCCAGACAGGTGCTCCAGCAGACAAGTGTGACCTGGGTCACTACAGCTGGGCGATCATCCCCCCTAACTGTGTCACTCTAAAACTTGTGGGACTGAAGGGGCGGCGTCATCCCATCGTAAAGTCTGTGGTGAAACCAAGTGGTGATGATTGGAGTCCTGTTATAGTGATAGCCAACAGAAAGAGTGGAAACAATGACGGTGAACATCTACTCAGAGGCTTTAGAGATCTACTCAATCCAGCACAGGTGAATTTATAACCTACATGTAGTTATTGCCTCAGTTAAAAAAAGGTTAAGTCATTGTAAATGTCAGTCACTAGTTTGTCCAGACTAATTACGGTTGAGTTCACATCAATATCATTGGTTGATCGCTGAATCTGTTTTGATACCGCATAGTGAGACATTGCTTTTTTTTTCTTGCTAAGAATTTTACCTGGACTCTGATATTTCTTTGAGGCCACTGCCCGTGGGACCGTATTGTCAATTTGTATTCAATGGATGTAATGTTAATGTCTAATGGTATTGATGTATGTATACTGCAGGTGTTTGATCTACACGACATTCCCCCAGAGAGTGCCCTAGAGTGGTGTCGTCTCTTACCTGAGATCACCTTCAAAGTACTGGTATGTGGTGGCGACGGGACGGTGGGCTGGGTTCTAGACGCCATTGATACTCTACGACTACAGGTATTGTATATCTATCTAGCTTTTGGTGTCTGGTGTATGTATACAGTACAGTTATTACTCGTGAAGTCAGTTTTCATTTTACAAAATTTATTTCTCATCCTTCACTCAATTAATACCATTACACCGATAGTTTTAGTCACAAGTAATACTATTCAAAAGTTAATACGTCATAAAGAGATGCCATCATATGTTTGTTATCATCACTGTTATGTCATATCAATTTCAAGACCCTACAATAAGTGTTCTACACAAAAATTACCCAACAGGACTAAAAGTTGTGTATTGAGATGAAAAGATTTATCAATTCGAGTCCTGATAGTACGTCAAATATCACTCTATTCTATATTAGAAATCAATGGCCTACGACAAGGGATATTTACAAATTAACGTGCACGCAGTTACTATGACATCCAATGTTGAACTCATAGTGTCGTCACAACAACTGCGAGTTCCTCAAAGATTTTGTGAAACAGCCCCCAGGTTATGAGTCTAACCATGGTAGGCTAACCATGATAGGATAGCCATGATAGGATAACCATGATAGGCTAACCATGATAGGATAACCATGATAGGCTAACCATGATACTGGGCTAACCATGATAGGCTAACCATGATAACATATGTAATGAAAGCCTGCCTTAGACTAAAACCCTGACAACATACGTAGTTTGCTTTAGGTAAACCCTGATAATATAGATATTAAAAGTCTGCCTTAGACTAAAACCCATGACAACATACGTAGTTTGCTTTAGGTAAACCCTGATAATATAGATATTAAAAGTCTGCCTTAGGCTAACCCTGTGATGTACGTGATAAAAGCCTACCATAGGCTAACCTGCTTACCCTGATAACGTACGTAATAAAAGTTGGCCATAGGTTAACACTGATATGCTGATAATTTACGTAATAAAAGTCTGCTATAGGCTAACCCTGATAACGTACGTAATAAAAGTCTGCCATAGGCTAACCCTGATAAC
>JAVFBZ010163021.1:0-17471 GCA_032466195.1 Katharina tunicata
TCTTCTGCTACATCTGTAATTAACTGAATAAAAAGATACAGTTTTAGTGGACGAATTGTGTTTTCGCCTTTCTGGTACTCGTAGGCTTTTATCCACGTATAGTGATACTCTTCGGGTTTTGTTTGTTATAGCATGTATACCTAAATATCTGTGTGTGCTACATATTCGCCACATGTACTCTTCACCGTTTAACTATTCGTGCGTGTATCGAGATGCCTGAATATAGGTTACCCATATCAACTCGAGATTAAAATCTATATAGAAACTTGGTAACACCTTTCCATTTAAATTAGTGCTTCGGAACGCAAAGTGTGTGGAACTTTTATTGCTGATAAGAAAGACTACGTTTAAATAAAGACGTTAAAGGACGTTTTTGTGCATGTTATTGTTATTTATCGTTTTTAGTGAGTCTTTATATATTGCAGAAGATTTAATATCGATGTTGTATAAGCTTAGCTGCTAATCATTGTAAAAAGGTTACCCTGGGACACATTTATTCTGCTGACTTCCAGCCACCCAACTGAACAAAGAAATGTGGAGATCCACAAAAAAAACTTTTTGCAAATTGTTATAACCCGGTGGTGGAATATCTCAGGGAATGTCTTGATGAGACACGAAATAAGCTCAATATAAAGCCCATTCCAATATAAACTACACTGCGCAAATGTATAACTGAAAGCTTTTGGAATTTTCTGAATATAGAAAAATGCGCCGGGATCTAGTCCCCATTAATTGTTTGATTACATTTACGTCCATTTCGGCTACAGGGATCATTAAACCATAATCGATGGTCGTTGCGAGCCTTACGAATGTTAAACGGAACAGTGCCCGGTTGGGGTCAAATGCTCAGTTACAAATAGGACAATACTTGAGATATAACTCATTGTCATAACAGTTTTGGTACCACTGCTGTGTTCAGACAAGTGGAGATACAGACAGATGTCATATACAGGTCACATAATATGACCAATTTGGATGAATCCGATCCTGTTTTCATAACTTCAGAAATATACGTTGAATTCAGTACCGATGTTAGCCTACCCTGTATCCTTTATACAACACTTCAGGATTAATCATAACTTGAATTTTATATACGACTATAGTTTATAGGCAGTTATAGCTACCACGTGATGGCGCAATTGTCGCATCATAGTTTATCCCACTCCTAATGAAAACTCTTTTTCACATCTTTGCTTTGGAAAAAAAAATGTGAAAAAGAAAAAAAATGATATATATATTAAAGGTTTTTAAATATGTTCTAACAATTCAAATAAAGACATAACTTGAACCTTGTTGTACACATGTAAAATAATTCTAAAGCTATGAGGACAAGATCTGACGTATCGACTTTACTATGGAGACTTGATTCGACTATCTAGTAAGACAGTAGCAAGTGAAAAAAAGGCAAGAAAAATTATAGCCATTTGGTTATCGGTAGTATGTTTTATAAGTTATATTCGGTCTGTTATACCTATTACTGGATGAACATTATCTTTCCAACAGTTAACAGTTTGGGCGACTTTATATTGTTTGACTATATAAGCACCTTTGACTACTGTTGGAAAACATCCCGTCGTTAAAAGGAAATACCCTTTTGCACGGCGCTTAAAGAACATAGAAAAATTCTAAAATTGAAAATCAAATCGTTCTCTCTGCCGTCGAGTCTTTGGCTCTAAGGTATTGTCTGGTCATCTTGTTGTTCATCTAGAAAGAGTTACCCCTCTTTGATGTTTGTAGCGAGTAAGTTCATGTGATTAGATGGTACTGCTTCACGATTTTTTTTCTTCTGCCTTTTACAGACTTCAAATTGAATCGGCCCTATAACAACTTTCTTCTTTAATTAATTTTCAATAAGTTGGTAGTTAAATTTAGACCCATTCATAGATTCATTCGCTAGAGCATTTTTTTTGCGACAACAGCGAGGATAGCCTGCCTATCTAATTACATGAGTACTGGTACTCTTCTCGATCTGGAGAAAGTTACGAGCCTAGTTTAGAACGAGAAGAATACACCGATGCATCGAATTCTTGACTTGATAACTCAAATTGACATAAAATCGTGCACAGTTGTGAAACTAAATCGTCAACAAATGAGTTTGTATCGATCAAATATAATTTGCATTTCTCGTCAACCAACCGCACAATTTGATTGCAGCGGACTTATTCTCTATCGTCAAGTGAATATAAGGCGTCACCCAAACGAATTCAGTCACTGATTAATACAGTGTTTGAATAACGAGAATTGCAGACGAAAATGGCTGAATAATGTTGCAGAAGAAATACCCTAAAAATAGATAAATAAATAAATATCAACACATTAGGCCTGTGCAGTTCCGAAACCTCTTCATTATTGTAATCTACGACTACCCGAAGGCTATCGGACTTGCCCAGGTACGTTTATTCTTAAAACATATGTATGTATATACTACATTCAACGATGAAACCCTGTAGCAACTAAAAATAGTTGTGTATGAGTAACGCAACTAGAGAAAAATCAGTTAATGTGATAGTAAAAAATAAAACAAAATGAAAACAAGGGGAACAACTCTTTACATATTCTGTATCTCTGGGCTGACGACTCTACAGAGTAGATACTATATTACTGGAATACCATGGTCATTTGTGGGCTAGGTAATTCAATCGAAACCAATATTTTCACAGATCAGTTTCGAGAAACATATATAGTATAACATAACTCCGTACAAAAAATTCATGTCGGTATAGAAACAATATCAGGGCTATATTATACCATCCTTAGAAAAAACACTTTCATAATAAACTGATGATTGCATAATAAAACCCAAATATTTGATCTATTCCAACATGACTGGCTTGTTTGGAGTTTATTTTACTCTGGAACACAGATGAAAATCGACAAAATCTTTCTCAAAAACTGATTAACAAACACATGCAACAACGAATCAATCAATCAATCGATCGATCGATCTGAATGCATATTGAATCGGCAAACAAGCCTTTATTTGTCTATATCTTTCATAGCAATTCCTCATGAAACAGTTTGGTTGCATGTAACAATATTTTTTTTAGGCCAAACTGAGAGTAAAAGTGAGATGTTTGCCATAAGGGGCAGTTCCTTAAAAAGTTGTGGTCATTCAACCCTAAATAATGAAACAACTTAACGTCTTCTATCAACCGCATGGCTTGGTTTTGAGTAATCACTCCTTCAATCATAAACTATGTGCTGCAAGTCTGTAGTTAAACACCTTCTTCTCATGTTAATCAGTGGGATTCAGGTGACCGGTAAATCCCCAGTTAAAGGCCAGGTGACTGTTTGTGTAGAGCAAATCCTCCAGTATGCAATAGGCTCTTTTACAGAGGGAGCACAGGTCTCAAAGGCCAGCGGAATCCGAATAGTTTGCCTTCAAAGTTTACTCGGCCAATTTTCTTCACATTCTCGCTGTAAACCATGGAACACACACACTATGCTTGTAGACGAGTTTAACTGCACACAACAAGTGTAAATTGAATGAAATAGAGTGTTTGAATTTAACTTCGATCGGAGTTAAATGGCCAATCAAGCACTTGGTGTTCCGATGTAAAAGTTTTAATGACATCGTCAGCATTTCTGCTTTATTTATAATTGCTTAATTACATTTGACAGTGCAAAATATACGTGTCACATACAACTGCTTACTGCGAAAACCCGCGTTGGAAAACATGCCGTACTTCCTATAGCATGATGTATATTTGTGCACAACCGATCAAAGCCATTTTGAAAATTATGATCTGAGGGAGGGAGCGGCTTCTGTTGTTGGACAGCAAAATGAGGATGAGACGAACATTAACTAAGGTACTTTGTGTGACGTTGGCAATCAACGCTACGTTTCTTATGTTTGTTGTCTATTCTCGTTTGTCAAGAGACGCCAGGCACAACGAACAAAAAATCAGACGCCAGCTGGAAGGAAAAGCGGGGGAGCAAAGGGTTTCAGGCGCCAACAGGATAAAAACGTTGGAGGAATTTAGACAAAGGGTGGAAGACACTGATAAAAGTTTACGTCGAGACTGGAAATTGAAAGTCCAACAAAATAAGAAAAGTGTAGAGAAAACCGCTTTCCAGCCCGCTCAGCTCTTCAATGTCCAAAAGTCCTTGCACGGTGCCCAATGCGCTGAGTTTTTGCAGACACCTGTCTGGTTTGCCAGTCCGCCGAACAATGACCATCAACAACCACCAGCAGACATTTGGCAAACTGTTTCCCCGGCCAATAACGACTTTTACGTGTTCTCAGCTTATATGGATGTTCAGGGAACTACTTTCTGGGACTCTGGGAAATCCGTAGCGCCGGTGGTTCGGATCATTGGAGCTACGACACGCAGAGTTCTAAACCAACCCTTGTTCTGTCAAATGTGGTTTGTAACTGAAGATAAATTGAGGGTTGAACAAGCTATTTTATCCGGAATTCCAGAGGACCACGACAGAAAGTAAGTGTATTTCAAACCGATATCACTCACGTATTAATGTGATTTCAGAGACAAATGACACTTTGTATATAGGCGACTTGATATAAGCCACGGTTAGGCCAAGGATATAAGAATGTGACTGTTTCCTTCAAGTTGGTCAACTGGTATCACTGGCGCTATGATTTCCGTCAAAAAGATAGTGCAAATATTGTATAGGTTAATTCACATATTATCTCCTATGATATTTAATAACTAATGTCAAAAATGATTAAATGTCATCTAGGAGAGTTACTTCTGGCACTAATTCACATACAGCTTATCCTTTGAATAAATTTACTTTTCGCATATTTGATCAGTGTTTGATTTTATAATAAAGGAAATCACATTACTTTTGAACAAATGGAGTAGAACAGTCTTGCTTTGCGTATACAGAAAATGTTGATCATGCAATTAAAGCATCTTTTCAACACGTTTGATTGGATGCCTTAAAGTTATAGGCCCTCTATCAGTGGGTTTTTATCTTTCCTGTTGCACGTAAATGATGAATGGGCTATAAATATCTATCAACCTATAACATCAAATTGTAAAAACTGTGTATGCTGTGCAGCATATTAAATGAGAGTGCTTTCAGGATGAACTGATACTAGATATATTTCCTTGACAACTACTCTGTGTGTGCACATTCTGAAGTCGTCAAGATTGCAAGACAACCCGGCAAACGAATTTTATAGTGCAGGCCTGCAGGGTTGTCTATAGGCAAGAAAGAGACAAGCTTTCTGGAAATGTCATATTGTCATAGTCCGTAATGTATTTAACCAAATAATATATGTTAAAGAAATTATAACCATATAGAGATGCCTAATACAGAAGTTTTACCATTCACCATATATACATTAACATGTATATATAGAATTATATATAGATTGATATATCTACAATTATTTACTGTAACACTTTTTTCTAAAACAAATCAATTTTACGGTTTCAGTTATACGGCCACGTATTATTTATGCCCACTGTGGATACCAGGTGTGGCTCCATATGCTGTTTCCTTGGTAACTGACAAATGTGCAAAGCCCTACAACTTGATCTACGTCCATCCAGTCCCAAAGAAACAGATCCCAGCAAAGGATTTCACGGTTTGTGTGACCCCGCTTAATTTACAGTACAACACAGTTAATGAGCTGGTTCAAATGATCGAGTTCAATAAATTGTTTGGAGCGGACTTTTTCGAGTTTTACAACTACAGCACAGGGCCTGATACGGATCTTGTTCTTGGCCACTACAAGAAGGAAGGTTTACTGAACGTCATACAATGGAACCTTCCCTTTAAAGTCGACAGCTGGCCCAACATAGAAGAAGTTGAAATCCATTATTTTGGTCAGCTTGTAGCTCTGAATGATTGCCTCTACAGGAATATGTACAGTAGTAAGTTCTTAGTCTTCACTGACATGGACGAATTGATCGTTCCAAGGAAACAAAAATATTGGTCGGCCATGTTGGACACTTTACCGGAAACGCCTGTGTATCACTTCCGGTGTGCATTCTTCAGGAGAGATTGGGCGCCCTCTGGTGAGAATTTTACTGGTGTTGAAGCTGCCAAGAAACTCAAACTTCATTATCTTTTGAACACGGACAGAGAGGCCACAATTTTGCCTGTGTTTAGTCGGTCTAAGTTTATTCTTGATCCACGAAAAGTTGAGACTGTTGGTATCCACAATGTATGGGTGCTTCGGTCGGGGTCTCAGCACATTGTCTTCCCGTACGTAGCCATGTTGCATCACTACAGAGCCATTCATCAAACCGCCAACAAGACACATGATCCCGCCATTTTGAAATTTGCCGGCAAAATCTTGTATTACGTGAAAGAAAGATGGCAGAAACTTAGAAATGTAACTTTCCACAAATTAAAGGTTTCCTATAAACCCGATTTGTAAATAAAACCCACCATACAGAATGATGATCTAAGTTCTCGCCAACAACTAACATCTAACCCTTATAGTCCTTCTACGTGGAGCAGATCTACGACTGTATAAACATACACAGAGTTGCTCATAAACCTACACTTCACCTGGCTTTATGTCTTGGATAGTAAATAAAATATGTTATAAAAAAACTTACCATTTTGCGTGTTTATTATGTTTGCGACAGAAACACAATCGAGAAAAATGAATAAAAAAAGTAAAGAAATCGATTTTATTAAAAAAAAAAATTGGTCCCCTACCTTATTATATTATAGATGTACACATGTTCTAAAACAGAACACCCAATTCACTAGGGTACCTCTCCACTCCAATCGCATTTTCCAAATAAACGGTTGCATCTATTTTGCTCACGACTTCGCCTTTACAACGTCCACATTTCAAGTATTCAAACTACATACAGTTTACCAACATTTCCCGATTTTTTGGCACAAAAAAAAAATCTCATTTAATACTAATTCACCTGCAAATCGATTAAAGTGACTTGAATACGGGCAGATTTATTTCCGGTTGTCAAAATCCCCATATTTAGCTGACGTCACTGAAGAGTTCACCGAAACGATCGAATCAAGGAAAATCAGCAAAGCAGCGATAAGTACACAATAAATAAAAATTGAAATAGTAATCAAAATAAATAGTAATGTGACCATGTTGAGATCGTGGAGAACCTCAGCAACGTCAGCTATATACGGGAATTTTGAAAACCGGAAATAAATCTGCCCGTTTTCAAGTCACTTTGGTCGATTTGCAGGTGAATGAGTATAAAATGGGATTTTTTAGTGCAACAAGATCAGGAAATGTTTGGTAAGCTTTATTTAGTTTGAATACTTGAAATGTGGACGTTGTAAAGGCGATGTCGTGAAGAAAATAGATGCAGCCGTTTATTTGGAAAACACGCAAAACGGTAAATTTTTGATAACATATTTTATTTACTATTTAACACATACACAAGCAAGGTGACCGTGCCAGAAAGGTTTTAAAGAAGATTTGAATCGAACTTTCAATGTTTCCATAATTTCATTCGAGCATATAAAATATAATTTCGAAGAGTGAAACTTCGAAACGCGTGAAAAGATATTTTTCTCAATTCATTTATGTCCCCAAAGCAGAAGAACCAGGACGGACGCGATATCAAACTTTGTTTAACAGCTGATGTCTCATAATCGATGATGAGACATAATTTATTCAAATATGCTCAATATTTAGAGACAGTTAACATGTAGTGACGACAAGCTCTTGCTGTGTTTGAGAATTTAAAAAAATAGAAAAAAATAAAAATAAAAAAAATTCCGCAATGGAGGGGAATAGAGAGAATGGAAAATGTTGTTAATTTCCGTCTAGTTGGAGGCAAGCAAAATTTTCTCTATATTTATAAAAGAATTTATATTTTTGTAAAGAGTAATAACACTGGCACTGGGATATTGCCTAATTAATACCGATATATCATCACCATGGTCTAGATAAATTCTCAGAGACAAGTTTCTGGATAGATCTTGATTTCGAGTTGTTGCTTTATTGCATATTGATGAGGATCCATTGTAAAATATATCAATGTATTTATTAAGATATAAGATGTATTTATTAGTTTAGCTCTCCATATGTCAGAGCCATATACACAGATTCGATATGCAATGGTGTGGTACATTTTTATTAGGCTTTATTTTAAACCAAGACCGCAGTGATTTAATGTCAAGACTTTCCATTGCTGAATGGAAAGATCCATTACATTTAAATAATATCCCAAGATAGTTATATACGAGTCAACTACGAAGATCTTTATAGAGAAATTTGTGTTTAGTAGCCGCCTTGATGTATACTAGCTGTTAAAGATAATTATTTGAGTTTTTCATAAGGTACAGCTATGGGACAACTGCTTTAGTGAAAATGTTAACCCTTCTGTATGGTGGTAGAAAGGAGAATCAAAACATCCGCAAAGAGAGGATGGGTTGGGGGTTTCGTTTAGGGAGGGAGACGTCTCTTAAGACAATCACCTATATGTCCTTTAAGTAGAGATTAAAGAGCATTGGGCTGCAGACACAACCCTGTTTCACACCGAAGTGTGAGACAATGGCTTCCGAGAGACCAGGGCTAGTTTTCACATAATAATTAGATCGATGGTACATATTTTTTTTTTCTCACTAAATTGAACAGTTTTCCGTTTATATTGTATTTTAATAGTTTATGAAGAAGACCATTTTGCCACACATGACCGAAGGTTTTGCTGAAGTCCACAAAGCAGACGTATATATATAATCAATAGTGCTGCGGTGTTTCCGGAAGCCGCCTATAAAGCAGGGTCTAGGATATTATCATTTTCCACATAGTTGGACAATCGGTTATTTATAAAATTGATGGAATAACTTTGAGAGACAGCTGGCAAGAGCAATGCCTCTGTAATGGTTAGCATCAAATTTATCTCATTTTTTGTATGGGAATCACCGTGCAAGTGCGCCTGAACTTTGAATAAGGTTATATAGCCGAAGGTATAAGGATCTCTAAGAAACGATCCAGAAGTTTTAAACATTTCATTTAATATCATTTCAGTGTTAAATTTATTTGTATAATAAGGATTGTAAATTGAAGAGGTCACGATTTGTGAAATTGAAGAGTTTTGCTTTCTGAGATGTTTTGTAACTGAAAGTGCGTGTGCCACATGTCAATCGAGATTTTATTTTCTTCTTCATTTTCAGAGCCTCGTGTGTCGACATGTGATCGAATTAATTTCCAATACTCTCTTGGGCCATTTTTACTGAAATGGTCTGATTTATTAATAATACTTTCCCTGAATGACTTTTCTTTCCATTTCCTGAAGTCTTTTTAAAATAGTTTTTACGCAATTCATAAAATGTAATCCTGAGAAACTGGTTGTGAGGATGATTCAGATGGTTTATATAGTCTACATGTATCTTTATGCATGCTGTCTTTCAGGGGCCGGTTGCTCAAAGCGGTGTTAACTTTAAGCCATTGTTGTACAACTTGTACGACGTCACGTCATATAATGTACTTTCTTTGTGACGTTACAAACTTTAACTTGCATGTGTTATCTTTTGAGCAACCCAGCCCAAGCGTTAACAATCACGATCAAACCACTTATTATTTCTTTTAGGAGAATTTAGACAAGATAGTTTTAAAGACTGGTTTGCAGCGTTAGTTACATGGAAGATAGGCCGATAACCAAAGTGAGCCTCGATTTATCCGTTTTGACGAAAGAAATCATTTAACCCTGCGTGATGTTCATAGAAAATTCCAAACCAGGCGAGGTCAAGAGTTTGAGCACGTACTCACACTTGAGTAGACACAAGCTTTATAACCTCGTCCCCGGATCTGTCAGCATGACGTTATTCGAAACGAGCAGTTATTGGTGACATCAAATGACGTCATCCCTTTGTTGTGCGCTGCACTATAGTGCGCATGTCTGCAGCGTCATAATAGGAACGAAGACCGTTCACGCAAAATATTTCGAAATGTAATAAATAAAGGATATTACAAAGTGAAGTTTGAATAACATTAATATAACTCGACTGAGTGGTGGAAATGATAACTTCCCCCATTCACATGAGCAATATATGATGGTATTCAAACTTCTATGTGTAACCAAGGAATAATATTGAATAAATATAAGTCCTTGGTGTAACATTCTTTTCATTATTTATACATTGACATTTTGTGTTGTGATAATAGTCGCTGTACTGTTGCAATACTGCGCCGTCATATAAGTGACATATGTATGAGCACGGCGTTAAACACCAATCAATATGGACGAAAAAAAGCATAACATATCTCATTCATAGAAATGTTCAAACCAGCCGAGTTAGGACCACCATGACGTTATTCCAAACGTGGAGTAATTCATGACGTCAAATGACTTCATCCCTTTAGTTAAAAGTTTCAAAACCGTTCAATATCAGCATCAAAAAATGTCTTTTTGAAAAAGCTCCTAGTTACTATAACGTTAAAGTCGTTGTGTATATGAAACCGTTACGTCACTATATTCCAACGTCCAATATTCCAAATAGCTGACGTGGAACAGTCGGCCAAACCTCGCATGATTTCTCGTTATGTTGCTGTCATCCCAAATGATGTGCGCAGTACATTCGATGACTTCGGAGTGTGACTTCAAGTCCAATAAATAACGGGCATATATCTTCAAAATAACACATGCACAAAACCCCTGAAATCTGGTTGAAAATCGATGGACTTGTCCTTTAAATTAAATTACCGCATGTCTGCAGAGCTATATTTTGGAACTCTTCGGTGGACGGAGGTAAAAAACCCACTTGTCAAAATTGAGCAACGTGCTTGGAAGTTAAGTGTAGGAGGGTACACATTGAAAGTAACATCTGATAGTTCGTGTTGACAAAAGTAGCGTAAGTTAAAAATTGAATAATAATTGAATTTTTTTATTTTTAGACCAGGCACATATCTAGTTATCTTTTCGCTTATGCACTGTGAAAGGATTGTGGTCATCACTAGTCCAAGTAGCTGCATAGACCTGTAGCCCTTCCTTATTTATTTAATCAGATAATCAGATAATCATGATCAGATAAATGTGGAGACATAAGGTATAGTCCGAGGAGCTCATTTTCTTTTGTGCTTGGTTTTTCTCCTTCAGACGTTATCAAAATTTATGAAAAAAAACCCCAACAAAGGTCTGAGCCACTCGGACTAGGCACAGACTATCGTCTCTAGCGTGTAGTCGCCGATAACTCATTACACTAGCCGTCTAGTGTATATATAAGAAATCCAGAAATCGATAAATAAAACAACCTGCACTAATATTACTACGCACCTAGGGTGATTTAGGTCTCCTCTTTTCAAATCTGTTGTCCTTTTACTAAAATAACCATCGATTCTGAAGTTATCGCCAAAAGTTGACGGTCGCTCAATACCTCGAACAAACGGTCTCCACTGCCATTACTGAACAGCCATATTCGCCAATGCACATACGCATCGCCAAGACTTCCGCTATATGTCTCGTTTGAAAATTGGGCAATTTCTTCAGTCAAAGGTCGCATCACCCAAAAAAGGAGAATAACTGTTGGAAGTCCTGGCGATGCGCGTGCATATTGGCGAATATGGCTGTTCAGTGTTCAGTAATGGCAGTGGAGACTGTTTGTTCGAGGTATCAAGCGATCGCCAACTTTTGGCGATAACTTCAGAAGGGCTAGTTATTTAAGTAAAATGACAACAGATTTAAAAAGAGGAGACCTAAATCACCCCAGGTGCATAATAATATTAGTGCAGGTTGTTTTAATTATCGATTTCTGGAAATTTTCCGAAAGTGTCTTTCCTATCTTCTCTTCTTATATATACATTAGACGGCTAGTGTAATGAGTTATTGGGGACTACACGCTAGATACAAGCCTCTGCGGACTAGGTAATTACACACCGATTTTTTTCCAAACCATGGAGGTATAAACAGGGGACACAACTCTGCCATAACAGAGGATACTTTGTACGATTTCGGCACAGCAGGATTGTATTGGATTAGCAGTTGTGGTGTTAAAGGCTTAACAGGCACTTCAGCGGTAAACTCAGAATCAGGAGCCTTGACCCGATCTTGATGTTGAATGTAAATTGTGACTTTTGTTGTTGACCACATGGGCTGACTATTAATCGGGAAGCAAATCAGACGATTGCGCCAATTCTAAGCAGATACATTAATGATTAAAGACTAAATTTATTAGGGCCAAAAGGGGTGATCATCGATTAATAACATAGACCTCCAGGTGTCAAAAGCGTATCCACGGACTAGAGTTATAATAGCCACTTCCTTACAGTTGATTGAAACGCAAAAATAGGTCCAAGAAAACTTGAAATTAGGGCTAAATGAAGAACCCGCCAAAAAAATGACAAAATACATGTAGTATGCGTTATAAAGAAATAATGTGTTCTATAATATGATATAAACTCAATCTTGATAACCCATGGGTGGCAGAAATATCCCCTTTTATGTCATAAAGAGCGAGCATTATTGCACTTTTGTAAAAATTCCCATATATATTAAGGGGGATTTTTTTTAAAATATCCGTCCATGACCATATTTATTGAAAACCAGCAACCAGCAATACTTCTATTTTGTCCGTACATTCAGTAATCATATAAAAAATTCCATTAACATTGAATTGGAGGAAATTACAAAAATCTCTTCAATAAATTAATTGGCTGAACATGACAAATCATGATCAAATTTGAAGAGCTTTAATTGCACTATTTCTCACTGAAAAACCATCGGACAAAGTCCAGAACATTATCGAAGACTTAAATTTTGTTTATATGTTAGCCACCCATATTTTTTACTGTTATAATTAAATTTGAACTAAATGTGCATGAAACAATCCCACTTCTGTTGAAACTGACTAGACCATCAGCTGACCATAGCTGGGCCGACAGCAAAAGCTGGCAGAATCAATCATCAGGGACGGTTGGTCACACTTGAAAACCTTTCAACTTTGAATAGCACAGCAGATGCCTAAGATGGGCCAGCCTACCTCGCTAGCATACATGTAGTTGTGCCTCCTGTTTATACCTTCATAATCAAACCTTACAATTACACAGTATGATGACTTGTCATTCCTGTATCGTTGAGTTACTCCAGTCACAGTGTAACCTAAGAAACACCACCGACAGCCCTCAGGATCCCATTATGTGTGGCAACTGGGCACAGAAACTTGGAAATGATCTTGAGTAGTGGTGAAAAAAACCCAACTCTAAATATTTTCACTATATAATACTTGTAAAGGAGTAATCTTCAATAGTGGCTATAATTTATACGTTATTGCTGATACAAACCACAGGTTCCATGTGGCTTTGCACAACAAAGGGCTCCTCAGTTTTCCAGGACACACAGACAATGCAAAGTTTCATGTTAGTGAAATAACCTTGAGAAAGACAGAAAAAAACTTGATTTAGTTAGTTATTTGATTGACAGACTGTTATTTCATAAAACAGTATTTACCTCTCACATAGATTCAAGTATCTTTCAACGTCAGAAGTTCTGTTTTGTGATAATCCCATATTACAAAGAGATTCATTTAGAAGATGACCTGGCCTGTACGATGCAGATGTAACTATTAAAGGGAGATAACAACACACATCTGACAAAGATGAGTTGCCAAGAGCAACAAGAGGTATGTGTAACACAATGTTGATCATATTTGCCAGTTCTTACCACTTTAGTCTGGTTTCTTCTGTCATTGATGGCCTCTTTCAATTTGCATTATATACCCCGTACTTATAAATACTACACAAATTATAGTTCTTTAACATACATGTAGGCATAATAATTTTAAAAGCTGAAAAATCTAACACATTACAGAATATCATATGGATAACAACTTCTTCAATTTATTAGTCACAACATTGAAAACGATCTCTGAAATGAGATAGAAACGTGACTAACAAATTTAAGAAGCTGTTATCCATTGGAAATTCAGAATTGTATCAAATTGTAGATCTTACAGGTATTATAAAAAGATTGCCTCATGCTTTGCCTAACAAATAGTTCTAATTTACAAACAGTACAAATCAAAACCCATGAACCCACGAAAGAAGAAGTAACCATACATCCATTTTTCATATTTGATCACAAATTTGTGTGAATAAAAGTTTTAAAAAATAATATATGGATAGTATGTAGTTTCTAGAGATGATTCAGATGAATTTTTGGTCAATGAGATATTTAACATGTTGTGCCCTTGTGAACACCTGTATGGACCTTACCTGTGTGTTTATTATGAAGTGTTGTCTTGTATGTTCACAGGAGGAAGTGGAAGTCCTAACATCAATATATGAAGGGGATTCTAATTTCAAACAGCTGAGTCCCACCACCTATCAATATAAGGTCTGTTTGTTTACTACCAGCATTCATTTATATTGGGCGCTAGATCGTTCCTTGAAAAATATCAAACTTGAGCCATTCAAACAAACATGGCAGGGATATAAAAATGGGTTCCGTTCTTTACATTTGAAAACCATGCTCTTCGGAAAATGAATTATGAGAATTGTAAACCATCAAACAGTTGGACAGTGAATTTTCCTCTTGTGTGTTAAAGCTCTTCTCAGTTTTAAAATGATTCAGATAAACTGGCATAACTAGTAAACCAGAATGTTGACTATGATGACATACCCTAAATGCTCAACAAATTCGACCCCATTTACCACTTATAAAACTACAGTTTATTCAAAGGTTAATAAGTGTAGAAACACACTGTTGAATTTTAAGCTACAAGAAAATATAAGTTTTAGTTCCAATCTCACATTAATACCTTCAATAAATGACTTGAAACATGTGCCCCTGGAGGTCGAATTTGTTGAGCATTTAGGGTATATGTATTTGGAGTTGCTTCTTTCTGATTATTTATACTGAAATCTCTTGTGGCTTATATCACAACAAATCTGTTTTTCCAGTATGGCGAGGATGGTAGTTATAAGTCGTTCTTGTTGGAAATATCATGGGGAGAAAGCTACCCTGAAGACGCCCCAAATATCAACCTGGAGCTCTTCTATAACAAGCACCTGTAAGTACTACTATAGATACTGACACGGGTGCAGATATACTGATGGAATGCACCTGTTGACCCTGGGTGTGTTAATGAAGATTCACTTTCAATTAGAAATAAGCAATGATATAAGTGAAATACCCTTGAGTATCACATTCAATCAAACATTAAAACTAAACAAACAAACCTCTTTATAGCTAGAAGGAAAGACTGTCTGGGATAGTGGTGGGTATTCAGTTTGAGTAATCACATGCTGGAGGCACTCAAACTAGAGGTAATTGTTATTAATTTGTATTAAAGTGTATACTTAAAAGTAAAGTGTTATTTTTTGTTTTATTATCCAGGTTATCCTCAGTAAAAGATGATATTTTGGAGGGTGTTTCTCAACAGGTAGGTTATTTTGACGAGTTTCAGTGGAGAGCTCAGTGAAGGGCAATAACTCTGTTAAAACTATTATGTATGAAATTCTGTTTTCCTTATTTCACTGTCAACTTGTCTTAAACGCATTGCACCAGACAGATTTTTCGAGAAAGTTGATAAAAGTAATAATGATTTGCAATATCATTTGGTGTTGATAAACATTTGGAGCAGTATTTAAACACCAATGTTTTTACTATGCTTTTGAGTTGGTCAATTAAAGGTGTGTATTTTTTACAATAAACTATTTAATCCTGTTACTCAGGGTTTCTTAACCAATGTGTCAGCCCTATTATAAAATCTAATCAGCCTTGACATTATTCCAGGTATCTGATTTACTAGGCTGTGCTATGACTTACACCTTATTTGAATGGGTCAAAGAGAATTGGGAGAGTTTACTAGAAAACCAGCCGGAGACACCCCAGGTAAATTGTGTTATGATTTGAAAGGAGTTTGGTTGTGACATGATGATGGAGTATGGGTTGTTTCCCTTTGTATGTACATGTATGCCATACCCTCTGTCTGAGGTCAGTTGGAAAAGCTTTTTTAGATACTTTTCAACCAAATATTGCTTGAAAATTTAACTCGCATTTTCCTGTGTGCATGAAGATGCGCACTGTTAAACTTTCACTAAAAAAAAAAAAGGCACATACATACACGCCATATCTCTGTTATTTGAAATAAAACTTGCTTTGAAATTAACAGTAAACATTTCTACCATGATGTGCATGAACAATGTTAAACTCAAATGATGCAAATTTGTATGTCTATTATGCAAATTACCTGTTAACAAATATTAACTAATAGTCTAATACCTGCTGGTGGTTGAATGGGAGCTTCCCGTGCCCTGGTACTGTCTCAGCTAAAGGGAATCAGAAAGAGTATTTTTGCATTTGACGAACATGGAGCTGGCACTCCGTCATATGAGTAGAATAAAATTAAGTATAGCGTAAAACCCTAATCAAACAAACAAATCATGCCATATCCTTGTTACAATGGAAGTTTTGCCTTGAAAGTTACAATCCAGTTTTGTGGAACGATGTAGTAGACTGAAGTAAATTGTTGATAGAAATTAGAAATGTGAAGGTGTTGTTCTGAGAACTTGTCCAAATCCTGCGGATATTTCTTGTTTTCAGGTCGAGGTCAAAGCTCCACAACAACCCAAGGAAGAGGAAGTTGCAAAGAAAAAGGAGAGAAAAGAGCAGTTAACTAAAGCACAAAAAAGGAAAATTATAAATCGTTTAGACGATAAGGGAGAATTACCAAGGGGACATGACTGGGTTGATCTTGTTAAACATCTCAGTCAGTCTGGACATTCTAACGTCACAAGTTCTGAAACTTCCTAAAAGTCATTATACGTGTGATAAAAAATCTTGTAGTGCAGGAAGAACTTAAGTTGACATTTGAAATGAGCTATTTATGGTGGATCCATATGATTCGTTTTGAAACTTTTGTGTTATCAGAAGAATTTAGGAGACATTTGAGAGAAGATTTCAGGGTTGAGAGTGATATTTTATTTTTGATTAGTTCTTTTACCCTTTGATCTAATATAGTCTGTACGGGCCGAGAAAAGATGATAATAATTTGTGAAAGTTATATAGTTTAATATAAAGTAATTTACTTTTTTCAAAATAATGGTAGTCAGAAAGCACTGAGGATAAACAATGCATGAACACTTGAGAACTCTTATCTTGATGGTTGTTCAATTGTTCATAAGCTCATGCCATAGGAACTTAACAATATTAATGGTGGAATAAATTTACATAGATAGTGAGAGCTGGAATTTAAATGTCCTCCCTGTCTGTAATAGTTGTACATGTACATAACAAACTAAAACGTTCATGCTGCGGATGGGTGGGTGGGTGGATGGGAGCCTCCTGTGCCCTCTGAGCTAAGGGGCACCAGGAAGTGGATTTCTTGTTGTTTCCTGTAAATGTATTGTGACGTCTTCTGTGTTTCGGTCGTCGCTAAGAGGGGTTTCCTTCACTGATTGGGCTGGCATGCCATCATATAAAATAACCTTAAGTACAAAAATTCAATCAATCAATCTTTCAGACTGCCAGTAGCTCAGGACGAATCACACATGGTTTAACATTGTTATGGTTTTGTTAGTGTGGGCTATTTGAAGTATACAGCCATCGTAAAAGTGAAAT
>JAVFBZ010163032.1:0-19021 GCA_032466195.1 Katharina tunicata
TCATGCTGCACAGGTACTGTTATGGTTGTCATGCTGCACAGGTACTGTTGTGGTTGTCATGCTGCACAGGTACTGTTGTGGTTGTCATGCGGCACAGGTACTGTTGTGGTTGTCATGTTGCACAGGTACTGTTGTGGTAGTCATGCTGCACAGGTACTGTTATGGTTGTCATGCTGCACAGGTACTGTTATGGTAGTCATGCTGCACAGGTACTGTTATGCACATTGCACAATGATGTGATTTCCATTGTGATTCCTTATTTCAGCTTGCGATTATCCACATTGAAGTATTACTAATGGTGTTGATAAAAAAAATGTCAAAACATTGGTTAAAAATATTTTGTTTTTCAGAATTAAACTGCTTGCGATAGTTGCTAACGGGCACAATCACATTTACTAAGCTCTAAGATTGCATCACATCAGCTGGAATGATGGTTGGATGGGGGAGCTTCATGTGCCCTTATGCTCCTGTGCTAAAGAGCATCATGATGCCAATTTGTTCAGGCCTTACTTTGTGTCCTGTATTAAGTCCTCTGGTAACTTCTTGTTTGTGACGTCCTTATTAGTGAAATAACATTAAGTACGGTGCAAACCCCAAATTCAACAAGCAAACCTTGATTTCATTTTATAAAAGTCTTATAAAGGTTTTATCTACATATGTATTCCTCTTATTCGTCACTTTAATGGCATAGGCATGATAGAATATAGACATTAAGACTGTCACAATGAGTGAAATAACCTAAAACATGACGTTCAACAGCCAAAACCAACATTAGACTAAATAATCATTCATAATTGAGATAAAATGAAGAAGAGTATTAAAGGCCATATGTGACAATTCGGCAGTTCATTATTTTGATCTCATTTATATGAAGATAGTAATGGGCTAACCAAGCTACATGTACGCTGTACATGACTTGTCACTGTGGGAAATAACTTGTCCAGGATAACACCAGCGCCCTCAATCTCATCAAATATCAATAGCAGGTTATACACAATCACTTTTATTCTATTGATATTCAATGGTGTAGGGGGTGCTGGTTTAATACCTGTGTTAAAAATATAAAGCCCTATCACTCAGATACATATAGCCTCATTGGAACAATTCCTTTTTGCTTACTCTAATTAAGAACTACATCGTATTCCATGTCTTCATAGCAAACCATTTCTTAAAATCTGAAATCCAATAATTAAATATTTTTGTTTCAATATTGATAATGTTTCTTAATAATAATTGTTTCTATATTTTTGCCTTTAAATGGTATTATTGAGCATTTTGTTTTGTTCAAATTGAATACTTTATCAGTCTACATAGAAAAATAAATAAATTTAACCATGATCTAAACTACCTGGGAAATGAATACAGCATATAAACTCTGAGCTTAATAAAGCGGTGTCATTAATGTGCCATTGTTCAGGGCCTTGTGCGTCCTGGTTCTCTGTGATCTAAGCGGCATCAGGAAGCAGATTTGTTGTGGAGTGCTGTTTCTCGTCCTGTATATGAACTGTTGTGTCTTCTGTGTCGCCAGTGTAAGTTAGAATGGTTTTCTTTACCCATTGGGCTGGCAAGTCGTCATATGAGTAAAATAACCTTATGTATGACAGAAAACCCAAACTAAACAAACATAATCTTAGTTAAGAGTCATTTATTAACATAGTTAGTACATGTTTTTGTTTCTTTTGTATTCTACTAATATTGTTATTTTTTAATTTTACTCCTGTTTATTGAGGATATCAGTTGAGGGTTAAATTTATAAATTATCACATGATGTTTAAACTGTATGAGATTGATATATATTTCCGTCAAGAGTAATCAGGCTGGCACAGGAATATGATGGATATCCACTAATTATAACAAGTTATAAGTTATCCAATACAGCTTAAGTCATACACCTGACCTAATACTACATTTTTTTGACACCTCTCTGTGATATAAACACACAGTTATCACCCAGTGGCATGATGACACAAATACTCAAATAAAACTTTTTTAATTCAAAATTTAACAACTTGAGCATGTGTGTTTTTACTTAAGTTACTATCTGCTTTGTGGAATATACCCAGTTCTTTACAATTAAAACTTTTTTTCATTTAGTTTGAATACAAATAATCTTGTTATATGGAAAAAATATTTTGGGACTTGAAGACAATATATTGGAAATGAATTTTTCAAGTTTTCCTAGCATGAACAGATTGGAGTTCAGAAAATGTTACGGACTGGGACCATTGCGGGAATCGAACCCATGACCCTGTCAGACACAGAATAGCAACTAATGAATGATAGCCTCTTAGAAAACCCATCTTTCCAGCATTCTGAAAAAGGTAATAATTCTAGAAGGTAGATAAGATCGGATAAGTAAGAAGAACATTTGTAACTGTTGACTGAACTTTTACATTGGACTGAAGTTGAGGAGGACTTCAATCTAAATGTCATAGCGGATGCTGGGAGCCTCCTGTGCCCTGGTGCTCTCTGAGTTAAGGGCATTTGTTTGGGGTTCTGTTTTTCATTCTGTTAATGTACTTGGATCATTTAGGGTGGTTTATGGAGATGTCAGTTTATGTATTTAACAGCAAAACTGCTGGTCAGCTTTTTAGGAAACACGTAACTCAAAGACTAAAATGTTGTTGATAATTTGTGGTACACGCATGACGTGTCAAATTTACCTTTATAAAACCACTGTAGCTGAGTCTTATCAGAGTTATCCCCCTTGAACTAGTTTTGGTCAGACCCACTTGCTTCTTTTATCTTCCAGGGGGCATCTTCACAAAGCCTCAAATTTACGCACCCACAGTTACTATGCCAACACATGTTGAAGACATTGTGTCGTCATGACAACTGAACGTTCAAATTGTCGCAAAACCTTTGTGAAACAGTCCCCAGTTCTGGAAGTCTCCTCAGCTGACTTGAGTTCAGTTGGTCTCGTATAGAAATTGTCTGGAAAATGTAACCACTCAGAACATAAGCTTCAGACTTTGAACGTCAGATATTGTGCTGTTTTTTTCTTGATGTGAATATTGAGTGAAAATATATTCTATCCCTTAAAGATTAAAATTTTGAAATAATCTTTAGGACAGACATTTTTATTTAGACTGGTATCCTCTGTGTTTCCCGCGTTGTTTTAGGGGCAGTATGTTTCCAGATTATATTCTGGCTGTCTAACTTAGCACTGGAGGAACATGTATTTCATAACAGCGATAACACTTTAATAAGTGACATCACATTTTTTGGTTGTACTGTCTTCTGTTAGAATAGTGATCAATGCCTTGAGCACAGCGTTAAACACTTAGTAATAAATCTTCACCAATTGGGCTAGCACTCCATCATGTGAGTGACATAACCTTAAGTATGGTGTAAACCTCAATTAAACAAACAGCAACTTGCCAAGCGTCATGTAAAATGCCTTGTATGTTGTGTGTGTTCTCTTCGAATGGTTTTCTGGTGCCACCCCTACGAGTGGAAAAACCTTAAGTTAGACACTGAACCCTATCAAACTATTTTTTAACTTGGCAATTTGGCTTACAGTTAAGCACTTTTGGGATGATCATTAACTTATAATTTGGCCTCCTTTTAATAAAAAAAAAAATAAAATGCAGTATTATTCAATTTCATATTATTCAGTTTGGTTCTTTTCATTTTTTAGTACCAGTAAGACAAGCCTCTGTCTCGAATACTGTTGAAATTAAACCACTATTCTCTTCATGTAAAAAGTCTGACACATGTTTACCAATTTTATATTAAAGTTGATCTGTTAGGTTGTATACCCTTTTCTAGCGTCAGTTATGTGGTAACATAACCATTCTACCAATAAAACCACTGTAGCTTAAACAAATTATGGAAATTAGCAAAAATTGTTTTTTAGTTGCCCTCACCTGTATGTAAATGTTTTGTGTTGGTTTGTATGTAACCTGCACCATGCTCAATTAATTTCAGATTATTATCAGCGAACTTTACCTTTTTTTTTATCTTGTCAGATGACATGCCAGTATACTTCGTGTATATTTTCAAATGGTTGCAAATTTGCAAATCTATAGGCGTTAAAATTTGTCTAATGTATGACCAAGCAATCTTGCCAAATTTACCTCGAATGAACAATAAATCAGTTATGTTAGATATACACTGAATGAACAAAGATGTTGAGATGTTGCAGTTTAATATACTGTCAAAGATTTGTTAACACCACCTTATTTATAGTTGAAACTTAGCCTAAATGTTTTTACAAAATATTGCTGCGGCTGAAAGTTAGGACCTTTCTGTGACCTCGTTCTTTCTGAGGTAAAGGTCATCTCAAAAAGGAATATTATGTGGCTTCGACCCGTTGCCTGGCCGTTGATAGTCGAGACACATATGACGTGGATCACACCCAAACGAAGCAAACGTATTCTTAATCCGTTACGTTCGCACGCTCTCATGGATGAAATTACATGAAATACGACGTAAGCCCCTTATACAACAAACTTGACACGTTACAGTATCTTCGAAGCTCTGTTAGGAATAGGAATTTTAAGCGAAGAAATACAATCCCGCGGTTGTCAATCCTGTTCAAGCCACAATTTAAATTGTACTGTCTGATCTGTTAAAATGCTGAAAAGTTTCGGCCGTGTGGGCTAGTTGGGCGTATATAGTCCGAGAGAAACATCCAATAGCTTTTAGTTATATTCTATCAGCTATTTCGTCGCTTGTTGTCAAAATTACAAAAACCAAAGCGAATCACACTTCTGCACCATTCTGGCTATCCAATGTGAGCTATCTGCGATGAAGTCGAATCTTGTATAAGATCACAACGGGTTCAGATAAAGTTACGTAACCAACAAGTTATTACAAGTATTAGACACCGAAGGCTTTGTATTATATCATCTGTATTATAGGTTTGTAGATTTGAGATTCAATAAAACCATATACTGCTGCAAATGTTTGCAAATTGTATTACGTGATTGCGTTGGTTTTGCATGGTCTTAGTCTATTTCAAACTATCATTACAGCCGCGGTTGCACGGCCAAAAATTGATGGGTCTGAGCCGGCTCTGATCCGGATCAGATTTAGGTTTGCGTTTACACGGCAGAAAAAGGTGGACTAAATCTGATCCGGATGAGAATAGCCCGCCTTTTTAGGCCCACCAAATTTGATGAGTAAAAAATAATCCGCATCAGTTTAGTTCACCTACAGGTGGCGTTCTTGGAATGCCTTGACGTTATTCCATTGTGTCGCCGTTCGCTCAAGCTAGCTGGCAGTGTGCCAAGATTCCCTCCACCTTTGCTGACATGGCTGCCAAAAGTGCCGTGTAACCACAAGTGACGGTCATTAATTGGCGAACTAAAAAAAGCCAGCTCTGATGCGGATCAGAGTCGGCTCGGTTGACTTCACCTTTTCGATGCCCGTGTAACCGCGGCTAATATTCCGCATCAGTTTCGTTCACCTACAGGTGGCGTTCTTGGAATGCGGTGACGTTATTCCATTGTGTAGCCGCTCGCTCAAGCTAGCTTGGCAGTGTGCCAAGATCCCCTAGACGCTTGCTGGCAGGGCTGTCAAAGGTGCTGTAGTAACCACAAACCGTCATTAATTGGCGGACTTAAAAAAGCTTGCTCAGTTTAGTTCACCTTTTCTATTCCCATGTTACCGCGGCTATTATGTCGTCCAAACCTTCACTCATTGGTTGAGCGTTGGACTGTTGGGTCTCCATCACTGTACCCGGAATAGGTATAATTCCCATGTGGACCTTGGGTATACATGGACAGTTTTCCGGTGGCTGCGATGATTGGAGTGATTTTTGCGCGGTTTCTCCAGCTTTTCCACCGTACACAGGCAACGAAAAATCCTCATACAAAGTGGAATACTTTCGAGTATGTTAAACATCATTCAAGCCAATAAACCAATTGTCTTTATTCATTTAACCCACTGTTTTACATAAACTTCGTGTTGTATTTCTTCAAATTGCCACATCAAGACGAACCGTTAACAATCGGTTCTTTTGCTCATGTTGGATTATTAATATATACAGCAGGTCGCTGGGTTTAGGCGAGGCAATGTTTCACGGTCCAGGTCCTAATCGCATCGACGTAATGTAAGGGAAGAATATAACAGGATATAAGGTGCTGTACGCATCACCTAGCCGTACATGATCACCATCCGTCACAAACAATAGCGTATACTACAAATTTCCTGTGTTTGTTTTTCCTCCCGGTAATTACCTACTTACAACATTCAGATACCCTTAAAAATAGTCTGTCCTGCATAACTAAAGATTTTGGATTATATATTTTCATACTATTATAATTACGCTGCGGAGTGAATACACTTAAGGACGTGCCTTTGGTTAAGGGTGTCATGTTTCCATCTTCCATTCTTTCTGACGTATTTAAGCTCTTTTCTACGGAACTAAGACTTGAAGTGACAGTCGCTGCCTTCGGTTGAATACACCGCCATCATACGATTACTTGAGCACAGTTTAAACACCAACAATCCCTAGGGCACGACGTTTAAAACCAATGTATTAAACAGGCTAACGTTTTCTATTCACCGGGTATGACAAGATGAGAAACAAGATATAGGCCTATACATGGTCAGTGCTGCTGAAGGCGTTACGTTAATTCTTGATGGAACATATTATCCAGTTAAACATAAATATTATTGCTGAATACGATCTCAAACAAAGTTCATTGCCTAACCTTAAAAGATCTTTGAGGCGAATCTTTACAGAAAGTTTCATGACTGGTATAGGAAAATGTATAGGAGTAAGATTGCTAGGCTATATCCCACAAAAGCACATTCTACTATCGCAGGTAATTTAAGTGAAGTCCTCTTGGGGCACCAACTGAAGAAACGACCATTTCGAGCAATAAATCGTCAATCTATTAACCCCCTTATATATAGTTTTTCGGCCGGGTTGCTCGGTCTGCTAGAAACGTCCGTCGACCTATACAGCTAACCACTCAACCACGATAATTCTATAGCGAGAATAATGAGCTATAAGGAAACAATAATTCTCAAATGTTACTTTTAATCACCGACGGAGATACCGAGAGACTAACTAAGGGCAATAACCTAAGTGGATTAGACCTTCCCTAAGGAGTTAATGATGATCGTCACACATTTCTTTTAATTCCACTATCGACTGTGTTCTTATAAGAGTGCCTTTGTTTCTCGTAGATGCAAATCTGATGCATTCTCTCGGCATATAAAAGGGAAGGGTGCAAAGTACTGCGGGGATCGTTTGCGATTGATGGATTTGTAAGGTTTCTTTCGATTTCTTTGTTGAACACCCGCAATACAAGGGTTCCAGATTTATAATTTTGATGGTGCATTCAATACACATGTATTATTCGCACCTGAAACTTAACATTCAGCTGACTTGACTAATATTTGAAAGATTATGCCTTACAAAAAAAAAAAAAATAAATAAAAGGAAAATAAGTATTACATTCCGGACAGCATTGCTACCTGGAATGTAATACTTTTTAAATTCCGAGCACAGTGCTTCCCGAAATGTAATAAGTCAAATTTATTGCATTCCGGGCAGCAACTAGACATTCTCTGTCTGATATGTAATAACTACAATACACCTGCCTGAACGATTTTAGTACACGTTTTTGATTGTCTCTCGGTGCGAAATTTGCACAGTAAAATTGCAACAAATTAGTATGTTTACTATTCTTAAAAAAATAAACAATATACATCAGACTCTACATGAATGAATACAGGGTCTGAAAAGAATGACAAAAAAACATCATGTGCACGGACGGATATCTGAGCCATTGTCGCTGGAACAGACGTCAGCGAAGCAAATGTTGGGCATTGAACTTCGTAGCACTCGGATTGGCCATGACGCCACTCGGATTGGCCATGACGCCATTCGGATTATCCATGACGCCACGTTTGACGTAAATGACTCAACCATCCACATTCACCTAAGGGGTGGTGTGGATAACATATTAAAAAAAAAACGAATTCGATTAACTTTCGCTTATCCAAATATGTTTTCTTTTATGGCTCGGTCTTGTGCCAGATGTAAACTCTGCAGTTAGACATTACACGAATACAATAAAAGTTATTACTTTCCGGGACGAAATTCGGTATTTTCGGCCCGGAATGTTATAAGTATTACATTTTGGGCAGCACTGCTGCCCGGAATGTAACAACTATAACATTCCGGGTAGCATTGCTTCCCGGAACGTTATACTTATTACATTCCAGGATTTTATTACATTCCGGGCAGCTACACACCCACATATAAAGTTGTCATATATTATTTAATTAGCATGGAGTACGATGCAATTCAAACAAGCAATATGTATAGTAACTCTCTTTGGGCAGATTTCAAATTGTGCTTTAAGCTTGAAACTTAAAAACTAAAGCAAACATAATCTGGAAGGTATAGAGTTTAAATAGATATATCCACTTAATTGAGTTCCTATAGCATTGCTCATTTAAGTGAGGTACTCGTCAGCGCTTCGCGAAACACCAGCCAAGGAAACGACAAATTCGAGCAGTAAATCGTCAATCTATTAACCCCTCTATACGAAGTTTTTCGAATGGGTTGCTCGGTCTGTTGGAAGCGTCCGTCGACCTATCCAGCTAACCGCTGAACCAAGATTCTTTATGGCGAGAATAATGAGCTATAAGGAAACAATAATTCTCAAATGTTACTTTTAATCACTGGCGGAGATACCGGGAGGCTAACCCAGGACAATAGCCTAATTGGATTCATTTACTTCCTGGGAGGTTAATGGTTATGGCGCATCTTTTGTAGAATTAGGACTTTTACTATCCGCAGTGAACATCTAAGCGTGTCTATGTACTTCCGTAGAGTATAGCATCCGGTAGATCAGCTGATCAGGGTAGTATATGGGTAGGGGGGTAGGGCTCATTCTAGTTCAATTTTGCCTATCTCCGGTACCGTCCGTTACCTCTGATTATCGGCTTTATAGTGTAATGACAGGCCATTTTTTAGTCCATTAGCGGTATTTTACCACTGCAGGCAATATGTGTATCGCATGTAGACAAACGGATCCTAAAGGACACCAAGTGTATTGTGCGCCAATACTAATCGACATAGAGCAGGTTACAGCAAAGAAACTGAAAAACTAAAATTGAACTTTTTCGCATAACAATAGGCAGAAATGACCAATGCAACAAGAAAATCAAGTCACGTGAAAGAATTTAAATTTGTTCATAGGTTGATTAATCAGATCAAGCTTCAGCAGCCTCGCTATGACGTTTACAGCTATATTCAAAATGCCTTGTCATTACACAAAAGGTCCGTCACCGAAGTGAATCAATGGAACGTTTTATACAAATGGGGTAGGGCTGTGGCTTAGTTGGTTGACCGTTGGATTGATGTCTAGGGAAGACTGATGAGATGGAAAGTCTTCCAGTGGCTGCGGAGGGGACTGGGGGAGCGCGGTTTATACGAGACGTGCTTATAAAGGTTAAATCATTGATATAATGGTGTACCAGGCCAATATTTGAAGGAAAGCCTTTTTCGAAGTCAAGTCACCTTTGAGGACAGGCACGCGACCCAAAACAATCGGCTTCCTGACGGCTGCATGCTTAGCGTCCGTAGTTAACGCCATGCAGTTAAAAGTTTAAACTTGGATAAAGTCAAAAATTACACGGGCATCAAAAAGGAGAACTAAACTGAGCCGGCTCTGATCCACATCCGAGCCGGCTTTCTTTATTTTGCCAATTAATGATGGTTTGCGGTCACACGGCACTATTGACAGCCCAGCCAGCAAGCGTCGCGGGAATCTTGGCACACTGTCAGTGAGCTTGCACTCGAAAGCCATCGAATGTAACACGCACATCATCTCGGACGTGATACGACGATCACCATTTTAGCCGGAACTTTTTCACAGCCTGTCGTTAAAACTGCCAATGTAGTTAGATTCCAGAGTTTCCATTTGTTTTACATTCAGAACACAATTTACTCGTAAACTAAATAGTGTGCATCTAAACCATATGAAATTCGCTCAATTACCCTATATTTTCTTACGTGTTCATTGTCCATACGGCGGTAAATAGACTTTTGGCGAACAAAACGTACCATTTTGGTACATATTCATACACCTATCACGGCTGAGCTAAGTGATATCAGTCAAATGACAGGAAATCACGCGAGGTTTTGCCGATTGGTGAGCTTGAGCCAACGGCGACACAAAGGAAAACGTCACAGCATTCCAAGAAAACGTCACGGCATTCCAAGAACGCCACCTGTAGGGAACTAAACTGATGCTGAATATTGTTTAACAATCAAATTTGGTGGGTCAAAAGAGGTGGACTATTCTGATCCGGATCAGAATTAGTCCATATTTTTCTGCCGTGTAAACGCAAAAAAAATCTGAACGGATCAGCGCCGGCTCAGACCCGCCAATTTTCGGTGAACTCTCGGTGAATGTCACATATTTGTTTTGATTGGTGTTTAACGATTGCGCTCAAGGGTAATTCTCCTATGACGACTTTGCATTGCCTGTGTACACTGTATGTTGGAAAACTGAGAAAAAAAAAACTCGTAAAAACCACCACGCGATCTCCCCAACCATCAGAAATTTGAAATTAGTTACTAAGTAAGGTACACAAACTTTAAATTGCAACTTCTAACTTCTAATAAGCATATCCTGGAACATTGATTTTTTGTTTGCTTGGAGTTTTCCCGTATACTAAAGGTTACCATATTTTACTGATACATAGTGAAATATGTGGAATTATCCCCCACCTAGCTCCGTCTCTGAGAACACAAGTTCATCAGAAGCGCCTCCAGCCACCCGCCGGGAGACTTCAAAGACAAAGATCCGAGAAGAAACGTTGTTACTCCCAAATCTAGTCCAATATCTCCGAACGTTTGATATTTATCGTTTGGATATACTGATGTCCTTAAAATGTCCGATAATAAATACAAAAACCGTCTGCAGGGAGTGTTTAGGAGATGGTTGTCACATTTTTACTCTTTATTTATTTCTGATTAATTATGAAATTTTGTTGCCAAACTAGGTAAGCTGAAGAGTAACATTTCACCTACATATTGTTTTTTTTGGCATTTAAGCGGAAATATGATACTTTCGAGCTAAACAAAAGACGCTAAACTGAGACAACCTGTCCCACAGCAGGGTTGGTTGTCATATAGACTTCGGGGTAGATTGTTTCAGAGTATTTGATTGCATTTTAACAGAAATCTATATGATACATTCCTTGTTAATACCAATACTTAAAGGTTATTGGATTGTATGGTTCTGTATGGACGAGTCCTGGCGCAAGGGAGCGACGAGCTTGCGAGTCGCTTCCGAGGGCCAGGGCGAGACAAGTTCCTTTCTTTGTGACGCGCATGAAAACATTGTGTCGCAACACAGGAATGACGTCACTGTGACGTGTGCGATACGTCAGAAAGATCGGTGTCTAATATCGCTGAATATTGGAAAGTTGTAGTGTATACATATAATATCGCAGAGATGGACAGTTGGGTGTATAATAACAAGGTTTATTGAGCAATTTTCATGATTAAAATAAATGGTATAATATAGCAAAATTTTCTTTTTCTACATTTATACAAAAATATAATATAATGAGGTATATAGGGACAAATTAATTTTTTTTTATAATAAAATCGATTTCTTTATTTTTTTTTTCTTCTTTTTTCTCGATTGTGTGTTTGTCGCAAACATAATAAACACACAAAATGGTAAATTTTTAATAACATACTTTATTTTCTATCCAACACATACAAGCGTGACCGTGATCTATATTACCCTGACATGTGACAACAATTCCCAACTGGGATGTGACAACAACCTCCGGTCTCCCCGACTACCAGTATTATTTAGATGTAGAAATGTTAATCTTAGGTAGCCTACAACGGGAGTAAAATACTTTATGCTTTATAACCTGTTGGATATTGTCGGGCGGGACCAACCTGTGCCCTTGTGCTCTCTGAGCTAAGGGACAGAAGGAAACCTATTTGTTGTTGTGCACGTCCTGTTTCTCGTTCTGTACATGTACTATGCCGTCATACAACTGAATAATCTTATAATTACGCCGTATAAAACCGCAATCAATCAAATGAACAAAGAAACAAACATGTATAACTTATAGTGTCCTTCACGCTACTACTGTTAGGACGCCAAACTTACGTAGCCTACGAGCATTTGACCATGGAACTGTAAAATCGCAGATGAAATGAAAATGAATCAATCTATGCGACTGGTACCTCCACAAAAAGGGTGGAAAACAAGCGTAAACACTCAATCTATTAAAACATACTCATTATTATAAATATCTAACGTATGGGCTATAGGAAGAAGTTCAAATGTGACTACGTTCAATTCAGGTCACAGGCAATGCACCTCCTGCTATAAGAATTAAGTTCACAAAATCTGTTTATCAGTGCCACTGGCACGGATAGTAGTATATATGGTGCATGTAATTGTCTTTCTGAACAACGAACGGTGTGCTGTATACGAGTTTTGAGTTTTGATGCATTAACAACACACTTCCCCTCCTTCTGGTCCTTCACCACCGTGTCAATGTAAATTGGAAATACGTTTTTCGTTTAAATATTGGTAATTTTCTAAATTTGTAGTTGCCATAAGCCCCACAACTCCGAAACTCCTTGCTAAGTGAAATTACGGTTTCGATGTCAAATGCTTTTAGTATATCACTTTTTAGACTTTCTATTTATTCACTTTGAATCTAGTTTTTATCAGTACTTCCACTTTATCTGGATTTGAACCATTTGTCTGATCTGTTACTCTTCACCATTTGTAAACACAATTTAACCTTATACTGACACTGTTATTATACACGTTATTGCCTTTGTGACGTATATAATCAGTGGGCTGTATACGGGCTTGCTGGATCAATACACAACGGTACTCATTGACTGTTAATTTCCCTATTACGAACGCTTGGCCTGCTCGTCAACTAAAGCGACTGAACGGCCAGATAAGTGATACATTTGACGGTGATAAGCTAGACCATAGACACACTCTTACAATATCCTGCGGACGAAGCCGATCAGGTAAGTACTATATTTTTAAACTAGCTTTATTAGATTTAAAATTCGTTCTTCGATAAATTATTTTCTTCACAAGGTCAGTCTTTTTCAGGTATATAGTTTTTGTTTAATTTGATGATTTTTGAAGATTTTCATAAATGCAGAGAGCAGCCGAAGAATTATTCAGTCTGAAACGTTATACGACATAAACCAAGATATTTGGAATTTCTGTTCTCGCCAAGGAAAAGTTTTTTTATTTTATGTTATATTTATTTTCTTCTGTACAATGAAATTAGAAAAAATTACAAAATAATTGTTTGAAGAAAAAAAATGTATAGTTTAACTGCTGTTCAATTTTATTTGTTTACTGAAGCTAAGTATACTAATTAGAGTAATAGTGAGTTGTCGAAATCAATAACAGGAAAGAAACCCTCCGAAGTTGAAATGGCGTTCATCGTAAAACGTGTAAATGCTTAAATGCTAAATATATATTATTTGTCACTTATGTACGTAAAATTGTCTTACGACTCTTTGTGCAGAGACATTTCATGAATTAACTTGACTCAGAGTGAGTTTACTAACATATTGGTTTCCATTGGCTGCGGAGATCGCGGTGTGCGTTTGTGAGGTTTCTATATTGCACAATTAAATTTGTTCATTTGGGATGTATAGGCGACAAACTTACGGTTATTTCTCTCAAAGGGCAGCGTGGCAGTGACTAGGAGAGAACCATCCACGTTACTGTCAATAAACAATGACGACACGGGACAAACACCCAAATCGCCTTCATTGTGCCCCTGGTTTTATTTTACTCATTTAAAAATACTGCTCTTTGAAATATACACAGGTTTAAACTTTCAGAAAATGCGTAAGGACAAGACAATTGTGATGATGGGGAGATGTGTTAATAGAGTTCTCACCTCCTGGTGTCAGCCCGGCCCTCGTGCAAATGAGCTGATTTTATATTATTTCCTATCGTGGAAATAGCTTGTAATTAACATGAATTGTTGGAACATATTACACGTGTGGTTATCTAATTATCTAGTGATGAACCGCAAATTGAAGAACCAAAGAGTATATACCCTAAATCATGTGATTATCTGACTTCATCCACACCAACCTTCCTTGGATGGTTAACTTAATGCTACGCCCGTTCATTTCGTATACAATTATTTTGACCATCTGAATGTATGACAGGAAGGCATTTAGCCCCGGACGTTTAGATGGCTATTTTAAATTCCTCCCTTTGTCAAGGGTTAACGTGTTTAGAGCTGACATTCGAGCTGAGAAACATTGCTTTCCTAGACGCTTGCGGTTCTTGTTTAAGCGGCATTAAGAAGCTGGATACATAACAAAAACATGACTAGCATGGATTTTCAACTTCTGGGTATATTGATAAGCGACTTTTCGTCCTAGATGCTAATACTATTTTCATGCAACACTATCTAGGCCGAAACGTCGCTTGTCAATATACCCAGAAGTTGAAATTCCATCTTAGTCATGTTTTTGTTATGCTTAAGGTTGCTGAGTGAAACACGGTTTTGGGTTGGACGTCAAAATTTATTCCGAATATTTTTTGAAGCGTGTTTCATTGATATATTTGAAATGAAATTAAAGTAACATACGCACTCAAAAGTTCTGAATTTTGCACTATCACAGAATCTCATGAAAAATGTATATATTAGAGGCTTTCCAATAATTCCAACATCAAATTTGTAGTTTGAAGGAGAATATTATAAAAACTAAAAAACTAAAAACTGAATTTTCTGTCAGAATATTTTTATTTGAATGTGTCAATCAGCTGTCATAACTGAGCCACCCTAAGTCAAACGTTAATTAGCCCCACCCCCATCCACTTTTCAAAATCTTAACTCATTCAATATGAGGTCATGAACCCGGCGAGAGCACCCTTATTTTGAGTGCTTATGTTACTTTAAGTACTACATAAAACTTCAGTCAAACTAACCTAGCCAATCGATTTTGAATGTTAATTGTAAAGAGCATAATTATACACTCTTAATTTTCAAGATAATTTTGTTGTCGATTAGTTACAGCATTTTAAAAATAGTTTGACGAGTTGCGAATTCTGAAATATTGGCAGTAATTGGAATCAAACAATCGATACGTACGGATCAAGGACTGTACAGTTTTCTGAACTGTAGCCTGGTTACATTTGTTGATACATATCTGGAAAAATGACCGAGCCTCATTACGTTGTATTCGAATTATGGCAGGATTTCTCCTGGCTCATACAAACCTTGTGCCAATTAAATATATTTTTTATTTCAATTTTATTTTAGTTCTTGAACAAAGCCCAAAACGTTTTAATTTCGAGGCAGTCAGAATTTGTTGAAAACCCATCATTTTGGGAGTGTATTTGACTTTAACACATCTTTACTTACTTTTGTGGATATATTTTCTGCTTTTAATATATCTTTTAGAGTATTTAATATTCTTTATTTTCAGCGAATTCAAGGAAAATGTGTTCTGATATGTCTCGAACATGTTTGGTGTTTGTTATGGCCTCTGTCCTGTGTTTGGATCTGGTGCATGGATTATCTATGAACGGAAACGATAGGTAAGCTTACACCTACGGTATATGTGCTTTGTCTGTGCCAGAGTTACATTGGCTTCACTTATCAGATAATTCCGTTGGAATTCCGGGCCGCGCCCTAGTCTGGTGCCATGTCCCTAAACACGTACCTTGTTACACTCGTTATTAATAATAATAACAACGAGTGTAACAGGGTACGAGTTTAGGGGCAGGGTACCAGACTAGGCCGCGCCGTAGCTAAGTCTGTTGAGGGACTGCTTATTCCCTTCAATGTGCCAAGATCAGGTTTGAAGCCCATTGTGGATCGTAAGAAGGCTATTCAAGGGAAGTGTTCGGGCGGCTGCAGAGATCGTGGGTGGTTTTAATGAGTGTCTAGAACTCGGAAGCAATCTACAACCAGCCCTTAACGAATCCTTCATCGTTTGCGTGCTGATGAAAATCACTTTGGTTTACATATCGTCCCTTTATGAATTCGCCCACACGTTAATTAACAAACATCCTTTCGATTGTTATCTGTCGCCTTAGGGCCTAGTGCTAAATATTGCTTTCCTTGTTTCATAATAGTTTCCATATCGTTTATTGCCCGGAGATACGGCTTTGTATCGGACAAGAAGGTTTCAAAGCGCCCAGACAGGCCCTTGGTATTCTTTGACTATAGGTTCAATCTGTTTCCGTAATCGTTTAGCTTCTGGCCTTAATCAAATATAATGTTATAAAAACCATCACGTTTATGCTGTGATATTGGATTATACGAAGAGACAGTAAAGGTTAGCAGGAACAAGCATGATAACATGGTATACAACAGAGTTTAAATTTGTTACACGTAACATTATCGTAACTGAACATACAGAAAACTATATAATGGAAGCTCTGTCTGTAATGACTTTTTAAACTGTTTTGTAAAGTTGATTTTCGTAAGGTATGAATTTAAATCAATTAACCTACTTAAACCCTCTAAATTAAAAATGAAACGAGAAGCCAATAACCACTAGCCAAAGAATTCAGACAGCAATTGATAATACCAAAGTACAGTGACTATACAACAAATTATATTTTTATAATATCAGACTTCAGCGTGTGTCAAGGTGTTTTTATTCAACCTGGAACCCTTTACCATTACTTTTTTAAGGGAAGTAATTATCTGGTTGCAGAAATATAATAGAATATAGGCCGAAACAAAATTTAATTTTAGAAAACTATTTATCTATTTTAAGATTAATAACTGTTTAGTTTATATTGGTTTGGATGGCGCATAACTTAATAACTGATTGGTGCTCTGTTGGTGGATACGTTTTGTTTGTGATGTACTGCCCACTGTTCTCGACAAGGTTATCCCTTTGTTAGGAGTTCAGGGCGTCTTCGACATGGTCATTCCAATGGCAGCAGAGGTACCCTCTTCATAGTCTTAAGAGAACTGAACACCGATCCACATTACCCATCAAAACAATTTTTGACATTTTCGGTATGTTTCCTTTCAGACTTATGTCAAAACGATACGCCATGATGGATTTAGCGTTGAGTCAGATCTACGACATTTGCGATACCAATGGAGACCGGATGTTAACCTACACTGAACTGCGATGTGTACAGGAAGTGGGTAACTCTATCCTGGGAAAACGAAGGTAAGTCGTGTAAAATAGTTTAAATTAAAAAAGTAAGTTGGCTTAAGATTCTGAGGATTATTGTACAGCTAGTAGTTCACCAAATCAGTTTTTAGTAACATAGAATAAGAGAAACTCCGAACAAGGAAGTCATGTTGGTATAGATAATATATTTCGGCTTCATTATGTCATCATCAGTTTAGCATAAATATGTTTAAATAATAATGGCATAATAAAGTCGAAATATATTATCTATACCAGCATGACTTCCTTGTTCAGAATGTCTCTTATTCTATGTAATTGCACAGGTTGTGATTACATGTACTCCTTTAGAAGTCCAACTAATTAGTTACATAAATCAATGCTGCTCTCTCGTCTACGTTGGACACGCGTTCTGCAAAGTGCTAATTGATTAAAAGTCTTTCGCATGTGATAATGGATCTATCTACTGCTAAGGTCTTTCACATGAGATCGACTTATTTCAAAAGATGCTCCAATACGTGACACACGAAACCATTATATTTGTTCACCCAGATTCGCGATTATAATAGTAAAGATAACGTTTTTCGATTGAAGTTTTGTATTTACAAATATACTTTTGTCAGTAAACATTTGGGGTGAAATAGTTCCGCAAAAATACTGTAGCCCTTACGTTGAGTAAGATGTAAGCGAGAAAACAATTTCGAGATAATTTAAACCTGAATAATTAAAAAAATAAGTTTTTTTTTATCTTGAGCAATGTGGTATTTTAGTCTTCCCAGTTGACGAAATATTTATTGCTCAATAAAACACCGAATTATTGTGAGTATTCTTACTTCAAGGGATGAAATATGGTAGGTCTGAATGGCTTGACACTTTACTCCATTTACGCCTACGCCTGACCAAAAATGGCAAAATCTCACTTTCTGATCCACGACTTAGTCCCATAAAAGGATGCATAAAGATCTGCCATTTGACTGGTTATTCACAGTAACGCTGCCACAATTTATAGTCAGGCCTTAAACGACTTGCAAGGTTCATTGAACGCAAATTGAACATTATCACCAATCATGATATATCGGTCTACCATTAACGCGATGATGTATTTACATGTAGCAGCGATTGATGTTTTTTAAGTGAATTGCAAAATGATCCCTAAAGATTGATTTAAGGATGGCTTCACAGGCGATTGAGAGACATGAACAGCACAGAACGGACAGAGCTATGACTGCCTATACAAATGTATGTCCTTATCTTTCTGAACATATAGGTTTCAGCCTTTGTTCTTGGCGGAGCGGGTGGTTGGCGAGAGCTTTCTGTCCCCAGTATATGCTCTGAGTTAAGGAGCATCAGGAAGCCGACGTGTACCGTCCGGTTTTGCGTCCTGTAATTGTTCTTTATTGTCTGCGTTATAAGTGGTCCTGCATGTGGTATCTAGTTTGATGCCGGCGTAATTAAGGGTTGTTTCCTTCACTGGACGTTGCATATAACATTGTAGCATCAAACAAACACATTATTCTCGGTGGAAATATGTCCATGAAATAAAGACAATAGCAAAGGTTCATTAAAAGTCGACTGGAAAGGCATCTACTTCCGCAGACATTGATTCCACATATACATTCGGCACTAACATCAGGAAGTTTTCAGAAAAGGACCCAATTGAGAACGTTTCTTCATCGGAGTTTTGAAAAGAACTAGTATATACAATCTTCTTAAAGAGGCATATATATAGAAGTCGAGACACTTGTAATAACGTAAGATATTATTGATAAACAGCTTATGGTATATTTCGGCGTAACGTTTCGGTATAGATGCTAAGACCGTTTGCAAGCAAGTTTTCTTTGCTTGAAAACGGGCTTAGCATCTAGGCCGAAAAGTTGTCCCGAAAATATACCAGGAGTTGCTTATCTA
>JAVFBZ010163032.1:19031-37835 GCA_032466195.1 Katharina tunicata
TATGTTCTTCTAGTATACATACAATGCTTTCGAATTCTTAGAATTGTCAAAAACTTTAATTTAATTTAATTTTGAACGACAAATGATATGTACAACAAATTAGAAAATATTGCTCACAAAATATTGAAGTTTTACATGTTTTGCTATATATTTTATTTCCGTTTGTAAATTTCTTTCCGTTTTATACCGCTTACTTCTTTTATACTTTTAAGTGTCTTTTATTTCTTTTTTCTTGTAATATGTCTGACTTTATAATATACTAGTATTTCTGAATATTCTTGTATGTTTTGGTTTTATAATTTTGTATTTTCTCTTTGATTTTCAGGAAATGAACCCACGTCAATTAAATGCGCAGTCAAAACCAGGGACACTACTGTATACAAGACTCATCTTTAATTGTTTTATGAATGTATTTTATGCCGTCTCTCCCAACAGTCTGATGAATTAAATTTCATATATTTGAAAATTCTACTATCCTAAATATTCTTTCAAATATATCCTTCTAAAATCAATCTGTGAGAATGATATTTATTAGATAGTTGTATGTTTTGCAAACACAGACAGAACTATGACTTCAATTATATTTTTGTCAAACTTGCTTTCTGTGTTAAAATATGTATTTCAAATCCAAGAATCATATTCTGGTCCATATATACTCTCACAGACGCGAGTGGTTCGGTGGGCGTATCCTGAGCACTGGTGCTCTCTGACCTAAGGGACATCAGGAATGCGATTTGTTGTGGTATCCTGATTTTCGTTCGGTAAATGTACTGTGTCTTCTGTGTTGCCGGCGTCGCTTATCACCAATTGGGCTGGTAGGCCGTAAAATGAGTGAAATAACCTCAAGTTCGGCGTAAAATCAAACAAACAAACAAATATTCTCGGAGATAAGTTAAAATGTCATCATTGATAATCGAACAGAGATAAGTATAATGTGCGTTTGTTATCAGTTAAGACTAAACAATAATACATACTCAAAATATGCATATCAGTTGGAGATCTAACTTATGACGTTTTCCAAAGTTACGTATCCTGTTTTTAAAACTATTATAGCAATTAACGGCTAGCTATGGGGAAAAGTGTTATGGTCTTGTGCTGTATAGGCTTTGTATGAGTTATGTTGTTATTATAATAACGAGTTATTTTCAAATAAATTATTATTAACGTCTAGTAGAACTGTTTTGCGTCAGAAATAAACTACGGTACCAGAGCAGTTTTATATCAGCGAACAAGTACTGGAAACGTTATCTGTCAATAATAAAACTATTATAACAGTTACCTGTCAGCAGTGGAACTATTGTAGCAATTCTGTCACTTCTGTTACTATTAAAACAGTTACCTTTCAGGTATGGAACTATTATATATGTGTTATGAGACTGTTATATCAGTTATCTACCAGTTATGGAAATAATACAGCAGCTTCTTTAAGAGGCATATAGAAGTCGAGACACTTAGAATAACATAAGATTTGATGGATTATCAACTTTTGGTATACTTTTTAAGCCGCAACGTTTCGGTCTAGATGTTAAGACCGTTTTCAAGCCGAAACGTTGCGCCTAAAAAAAAATATACCAGAAGTTGAATATCCATAATATCTTATGTTATTCTAATACAAAAGCTATTTGTTCGTAATGTTACTATTATAACAGTTATCTATTCGTAATGTTACTATTATAACAGTTATCTATCAGTGAGGAATTATTGAATATTTTGGAATTATTAAAACTTTCCCAAAGACTTTCAGATTTTACCATTGTCAATGTCAGTTATGTATTCCGATGTTTTAGTTGTATACGTACATTAGTGACTTTAACATAAATGTTATAATATGTATTTCAAAAGTTAAAAGAATGACTATTCCTGATAATCTCTGAATATTTTAATGGATCCTCATTTCTAGTTATCACCAAAAACACATCCCAAGATAAGTCAAGAACAGCTAACATGCAGTTAATTAACGATATAGGGTGACTGGGAGCTTGACTTCTATGCCCGGTTGCTCTCTGAGCTAAGGGGTATCACGAAGGCAATTTGTTGTGGTGTCCTGTGTTTCGTCCTGTTAAGGTACTGAGGCGTTTTCTGTTTTCAATCTGCCACACACTTATGCACTGAGAGAAATGTACATAAAATACACAGAGATGACTGTACTATAACAATTATAAAAGCGATTAGTCATGAGATAGTCAACAACCCACGTCGCCCCATTAGCTCATTCGTTTGAAAGCCAAGTTCACGCAACACGATTTTGGTATTAGTCGTTTAATACTTATCAACATATATAGATCAATTCCTATTTGATTTATTTAACTGTCCACGCCGAATTGCATGTTAAGTTTTAAAAGATGCACCAAACTTTGAAATGTAGTTCACATGCTTCCTTTTAATCGAACTAAACGAATCGTGTGGAGATGTTGACGTAGAGTCTGAAACCAGTGAGCCTTTGAGCCTTACCCTGATGGGTAGGTCTTCTAGGACGCAATCAACTCACTCGTTCTCGCTGGTAAGCTCAGAATCTGAAATAACTGTTTCGTGCATATCACTGCCTGGCAAATGTAAATCGCCCATGGTCTGTCTTTTACCACAACTTTCAAAACAAATTGCCCCAATTTTTAATCTCGCCTACAACAAAAGCGACATTGCAAAAATGGAATATTTCCTTTAAATAAGTGATTTGGTGTATTATTGTGGATTCATATTGAATAAGACATAAATCTTGATAAACGGTATGCGTGAATTTCTTTGCAAGGGTCGTATTAACTTAAAATCCAACGAATTGAATTCCGTTCACTGACAGTCCGATAAATATAAGAATTTATTAAATAAAAACATATATAAACAGCGTGGATCTCAAAGTATACGGTGCAGTTCACGTTTAGTTTAAACAAATGATTATACTGTTCAACTAACAAGTCGACAATTCCACAGCGAACACTATTTCGCTTGATTCTTAAATTGGACACACGATGCAGAAAATCTAACCGTCTTTTGACTTCACACGCAACTTATTTTCACTCGCCCGTCAACAGTAGCGGGAACAGTTACCACCTAAATGTGTATAAAATAACTGGTATTAAATTATCGGCAAAATCACTCGCAGTATCGAAATAGGCCTACTTGGAAATAATAGATGAATGAACAATAGAACTATATATAGCATTAGGTGAATGAACCTGGACATTTTGTGAAATGAGGCAGAATACACCTACAACATCAACACAGACATAGATTGACATTTATCTAGAGTTGTATGTAGTTTAAGAAAGAATTCCATGAATTGTTTAGCTTATTGTCCTTTTAGAATAAATTAGACCTCAACAATGAAGCGTGTAAGCCTACCGTATAAAACAATATAGGCCTACATGTACGGCGTCTAATTAGAACTAGTAATCTATTCCCATGATGCAAATATTATAATGCCAATTAGCTAATTCCATTCATTGATAATATGTTTACTTGTTAAACAGCTTATGTTTAATCGGGTCAGGGAACCGACCTCGGACACGAAATAATTGGAATTTTTGCTCCATTTCGGATGAGTTGTGGAGCAATTATCGCAGAAGCTCAGATAAGATGAGAGGGCTATGATCTTAATCGAAACAAAGCTTATTTACCATCAGCAGCTCATGGTTACGCTGTTATACGATCGACACCCTTGAAGATAAAATGTAAGCACCTTTATGAAAAACGTCATCAAGCCACCAGAGCAGACGACATTGTCCTCCTGGCGTTGTTAGGTAACATGGGGCGTTGAACTCTTGTCGGGAGCACACACTGGTCATCTGGCGATGCTGATCGATAAATAGAGCTAATCTCTTCTCCACACCTATTTACCAAGGGTAAATTAGAATTGGAGGTGTGGTAGGCTTGTTTATTTCTCACTTTCGAGGTCAAGACGAGTTCAATTAGATAGCTGTTGTACTATGGTGGTTATTTTTGTATCCTACTTTTAATGTTAAAATCTCATTCATTTGAGCACAACAATAGTATGTAAATGAAGGTATATTAGAATACTAGCCAAAAACGTCAACTATCTATCATAGTCAAATTAGGTAACACCAGACGACATCTGAGCAATTTAAGAATGACAAAAATTTGTCTAAATCGGTTTAATTAATTATTTTCTTAAATCGCACCCTTTCATCCCCCAACTCGACATGCTTCTTAAATACTGCCTGTTTAGCAATGTTGCAGGCATGCATGGAAAATGAACGTAAATCAAATGTTTCATTTACCGTCGAAATCTCCGGTCGAATTTTGACGAACAGAGAAAAATATTAATATGTATATGCCAGTTAAAGTGAATGAAAAGTATTGTTGTCTACCGTCAACCACCAACACATATCCATCCGATGGACCTCAACGATATCGTACCTTAGGACCTACCTCTGGCGAAATATACTTTTGCTTCAGATCACTAAAGTTAATGTGCTTTGACAGCAATGTTTTGCGCCAATTCCTCCTTTCTTGTTTGATAATATGTTTAGGCATAGTGATTTTGTTTTAGTTATACGTTCTTCACAAATCAATAGTGCGCATTTGCGTTGATTTTGTCATTTATGTTGGAAACACTGGGTCACCTTAGAAAATGTTAACGATATCTGCATGCGGGTTTAGGTTGTAAACTCGCCGCGATACCTCTGTGTACTTTATAAATCAAACCTATATGTGTTCGCGTTGAAGTGTCATTTCTTTTTTAAGTTGCTTTGAACACACATTATTTGTAAGTCATATGATGATTATACGATGTTGAGTTCTGACATAATGACCCACTGGCTGAAAAACGTGGTTGTCAAAGGCTCGATATGTAGCGCGCTGAAAGTCAGTGTGCAAACGCCGAGGACATCTCTTGCGTGGGGTCGGTGTTGTCTCTACCTACATCTAATGTGTGTGTTCATATTGACATGTTGTCTTATACGATTTACTATAGCAGACAGATAGCTGGACTGTTTATATACAGAAACACTGCTATCAACGTAAATAATACGAAATTCCAGAGAGCCATTTCTCTCGTATGAGCTCTCTCTATATCATTGATTGCTGTCGTCAAACTTAATCAATAACATGGCTAACTGAATACATTCCATATGATTTAGAGTGGGCTAAATTAAAGAAGAAACGTTCTAACATTACTAAGCAAGTGAGATCCCTTTATCTTGGTTGAATCGAACCCTGTTATTTTGTGCTTACTTCTTCTTTAAATAAGGACATGTGGTTAGCAAGCTGTACCCTAGACCATTCTCATAAAGACAACAACCCCCATAAACAGTCAGGGGCTATTTAGCATTTGGGGTAACTGAACAATCCTAATTATATTTTCAAACAATTGGTATTTGAAACCATTATAAATTTGGGTACTTGTAGATTATAGATTGCGTTCAATCGAAAATAAAACTTACTATCATTAGGCATATTGTAAAATCATCTAAAAAAAACAACAATTCTTTTGTTATCCCTGATTTTCGAATTGACTTTAATAATTCGGTGCTAGAGTAAATATTTAAAAGTGCACCAAGGTATGTTTTTCCCTTGTTTTTCCCTTGTGCAAAAAACTCGCGTAACAGGTCCTTAAAGGGGAAGGAGACGAAAATACAAAGTAATAGACAAATAAGACCCTACCAAATTGTGAACAAATCTGGTATTACATTTTTTGTAGGATTCTCATTTTCCATCGAAAGCCATTTCATTTGAACTACCGGTACTGTAAATACAATGTATGGATGACTTCTTATGCTACATTTGTTGTTGTGATCATGACAGTGAAGTTAATGTATATATAAATGTTGTAAATAAAATATTTAACTTTATGCTGAATATTTGTACAGGTTTTGTTTTGCTTCGTATTGGGTGTTATTTTATCTGCAATAAGAGATGCTTAAATAAAACATAGCATAACAAGTCACCATACACGTTACTTGCAGTAGTTCGGTTAAAGTGCCTTTGAGTGGAAAACGAGGAATCCTACAAAACGTCTAACAGCAGTTTTGGTATTAAACAACTTGCTTATTACGAGATCTGTAATTTGACTATTACTTTGCTTTTTGTTTCCTCCATCTTTAATGTGTAAACAGCACAATTTATACCCCGATAATATTAAATTGATTATCTTTTAACATTTAAATGGCATCTGTCATTTCCAGATCGTGTGGGTGAATATAGGGTTCCGCGAGAGGCCAATAAAGTGGAATATACATTTTATATATACTCTCTATAAACACCTGATCACACAATTAATATGGTGCAAATATATACCGATAAAAATAGTTAATTGGTACATCGTATGTTTCTATAATGGTAACTGAAGAGATTGATTCCACTCAAGCTAGACTTACCCTTCCCAGTGCTCGGCATGGATAGTTACAGTACCGTTTGGTTGGTAACCCAACGTCAGTCAACTGTCCCGTCATTTGAGTGAAATAGCATCCATTAGTTTATTAAGGTCATGTATATAGTATTCTGGTGTCCTTTGGCAGATTAGGAAATTATTTAGGACCTATTCAATTCGAAGGTTTCTGGCTTTATGCTATCGTTCTCTGGATGTTTCAAAGATCCATGGTTAGGTGTTTTCTTTCGGCCATGTGATGTACGGGAACTTACTGGGCACCCGAGGTCTGTCTGGACCTGATGATAAATACGTTAAGAATTTAATCCAATTGCTAGTCAGTATGACTCTAAGGATATACACTAGACAACACATAATAACCGCTAGTAGAATACTGTACTTTTTGATTTTGGATTCGCGATTGACTTTGCATTCAAGGGTATTCCACTAAAATACAACATTGAATTGACCGTAACTCTGATATTAATCGGGGGAAAAACCACTCTACATTGTCAGGAAACTTCCTTTAGTAGTAAGGGCGACAAGTGGGCATTATTTAAAGTCACATACGCACGCAATTTGTTCGACCAATTCTGATTGCCTTGAATTTAGTGTTGAATTTTCCTAATCAATTAAAACAGTTATGTTGAAATAAATGTTGATGTCCCATCAGTACAAGGCTTCTAATTTCAGAAAAAAAACTTTGAAAAGCTGGAAGAAGAAAAGCTCTGCACCCTTTCCAGCTTTCAAGCTTTCCAGCTATACCTTACCATTGAGTCTAGAATCTCATCTTTTATCTACAGTATTTGAACATTTGAATAGCTGAAGACGTTTTTATTACATTGACGCTTCCAACTTCCAGTTTTAACCATTTTCCTATTTTACAACTTTGAATCTGGTTTACGGCAACCCCTGACCATGGACGACCCGTCACACACCAATCAAAACTTTGGAATGTGTCGAAGCTATGTGCTGGCGTATACATGGATCCCAGTAGGATATTGCACAAAATCGCCATGGTTACATAATCTTGTTTACGTTGGCAATTTTATTCAGACGATTTTAAACATTTTATAATCATGTAAATACCTCTATAGATTTTTCGGCGAGACACTCGGTTTGTCCGTTTAATTGCGCGGAGATAAAATTCTGAATCGGCAAAAGATTCCGAGTTTCATCGATCATTGACGGAAACAGTCGATTGTGACCTCGGCCAGAGGAAGTGAGAACTAGTCCAGTTGGATTAATTACATTAAACACGTTGCTTGGCTAGCAATAACATATCAATTCCTTAATATGAAGTAGGCTTAATACCAGACAGCGAAGTTTATATATACAAGCGAGGTCAATACATATGCAAATTCAATAATGGAAATATTGCTTACGAAACATGTAAATACTTTTCTATAACTAGACGTGAGTATTTACTTTTGTGCCATTTGACGTCTTTATGTATGGGAAAATGATTTAAGGCTATTTCTTACAGCTTTCTCTAGAACACAGCTCGACAATTTCGATCGATGTAAAAGTCTACGCCGTTAGTGAAATAGGGCCCAAGAAAACTTCAAACGGCACCCACTAGGCGTTCTTGAGTAAATTGTGTTTACTCACAACTAATGAGTAACGATGGCTCAGTTTTTAGTTACCGCAAGTTACACAAACATTTTAAGAAAGCAAACATCGGAACGTATGCTTTCAATTAATAAAAGAGTTCGTTCTTAAATTTAAATATTATATTAATTTGTTTTTTAATTATTAAAACAAATTAACCGAGACTGAAAACCAATTAAACAAAAACCACACAAAGGTATAAAGTACAAAACATTTTATTCAAACGACAAAATAAATTGATAAAATACAAACCAGAGTTCAATGTACAAGGCTTGCATACTGTCACACGTAGTATATATATATTTATTTATTTGTTTGTATATATGACTATTGGTGAATTACTCTTTGTACAAAGTTTTTTACAATAAATAACAATTTGAAAATCTAACACATGTTAACAGTTGATACAGAAGAACTTGTTTCACATTTCTCACGCAATCCGAAAACCCATGAAAAACATTGCGATATTAGTATTACCACCAAATATAAATTTATCGAAAACATGATTATATGAAGAAAGTCATGAATAACAGAAACAAGCCCCTTTCACAGTACACTTCGTGAAGAAACTTTAAACGCACTCAACTGTTTGGGAAGTATTCATGCATTTTAAGAATATTTCAACACTTTCCCATACGAGCAGGCAAAACATTTCGATTTGAAAAAAAAAATTAACCGCAACATTCACACGGTTGCCTGATAGAATTAAGCAATTTTAATGACAATCACATACGAACCAAGCAAATATATACAGTCTGGAGATAAAACACACACACACACACACACACGCGCACTCATTTTTTTGTTCAAGTTATACTCTGCAGAAAGTTGCACACATGTTTCTTTTCGAATATTAGCCTTATATACATTTGCACACATGCTGTATTTGATACAATTTGCTCCTTGAACATACTCAGCCCAATATATCCTAAGATTTCACTCGTGTAAATTCACATTCACACATGCACACTACTGAATAAACCACGACGAAGGACATTTTGGCATTAAGATTTCGGAAATCTCTTATTCCATTTTTAAGACATATACCTTGACATGGCTTGGATACAAAAATGTATCTTTGTTGTTCCTTGTTATTTAATCAATATTTAGTCCAACCGAGCAATTACATACCAGTCTCATTGCATACACTCAAACACAAAATGACTTTTTGGGGCTTCTTAAGAACCACTTTCGAACTTTTGGCCATATTTTCGCATATTTCTATTTTAAATATCTTGTACACACAATAATTCTTTACCCATTATTCTCTTTTGCTTGCAAAGAGAAAACCTTACATACACGTTTTCAAGCACACTGTTTTTGAAAACAGACTAGCAACCTAGCACTCACTCAAAGTCACAGGGTTATATATTTGTTGCACACCACCCGCTAGTACGAAATACAATAATAATACAGGAAATATAATTCCAGACATTTGAAAATATGTCTGATGAATGACAGTTCATTTTCACATGCAAATATGAGTATATATAATCTGGTACTCCTTATGATTTTGAGCAGGCCTACACGAAAAGGAAGCAAAATGTAAATCAGTGTTGCCTGCTAATTAAGTATGTTACCCGATTATGTATTGAACTGACAGAGACATTCAAGGTGATAGTAGAACTTAAATATGATAGTCATGAATGTTAAAAAATAAAAAATAAAAACGTATTTTTTCATTCAGTATCGGTATCACAAGAAAACAGCCAACTACCTATCTATACAAAGTTTACGAAACTATGGCTTTCCATTTTTTACAGAACAAATTATCTCCCATTAAGGCACCTAGTTGGATCAAGAGCGATAATTTTCTGTTATCTTAAGTCCTTGAAAATTGAATTGGTCAGCTTGGATGCAAGAGTTCAGATAACAAAACTGACCAATTAACTGTCTCAGTGCAACTGTTCGTCGCTCATGGCAACGGGCACTGCCCTAGATTCCGCGCCTCCAGTTTCGACTGCCGCTGTTGTTGTTCGTTTAGCTGAAATGTCAGATGAAAAAACTGTTAGAGATGCATAGAATTGTGAAATAAACAGAGATTGCACACATCTAAGTAACGTTTTGGCGCGTTGATTGTTTGTTAAGCTTACTACGCAAATTCGCCAAGAACATGTAAGTATCAATAATATTTAGAGGGACTTTTGCAGAAACTGATTTAACAGATGGTCTCTTGATTCATCAAATTAATTTTGATTTTTGTGCGTTTGGTGACAATGTGCCGGAATAGTTGAAGAAAACAATCGACGCGCGCCACAGGCAGCGAATATTGAGGCTGTCTGATAAAAGATGGTTATTTTATAAGGCAAAAGATGATTATGTTACAAAGCAAACGATCGTTATGTTACAAGGCAAAAGATGATTATGTTATAAGGCAAAAGATGTTAATGTTATAAGGCAAACTATGGTTATGTTACAAAGCAAAATATGGTTATGTTATAAGGCAAACTATGGTTACGTTACAAAGCAAAAGGATCGTTATTATGGTTATGTTATAAGACAAAATTATGGTTATGTTATAAAGCAAATTAATAATTGAGTTCTCGAGCAACTAGCAGATATAATTCAACGATAGCAAATGTAGCAAAAGCAAAAATCTAGAATTAAAGAATATTGGCCTAAACGAAAATGAAACCTATTAAAATATTATTAAGCTACTAATTGGGCTACTTCTGCTTCAATGAAAAGATTATAAACTGTACATCTAAAATAGACAAAATGAATTAACATTCACGTGTATCAAGTCAATTAAGCTGACGTAAAAAGGTCAGCTATTCTTAGAGAGGTATTAGTATGCACTTTGTGCCATTGCAAACGTGAGAGGTCAAATGTAGACTTATAAATACTTCGAAAACGGTGTAGCGTGTGATTCTGTCGAGTCAGTTTAATATACATCAAATGTGCGGCTCATTTAGTTAGCACAACTAAGAGGGCAGAAGGAAGTTGGGGAAAAGTTCACAAGATTGCTATACAAGGCCGAAAATTGCCGACAGCTTTCAGTCCACATCGTGTATGTTCGATAAACATCGATGTTTACCTTGTGGGGAGACTAGAGAAATTCGGGTCATTTCTCGCGTGGCCAAAGGGCGCCACAAGTTACTTTATATAATTTGATTGTTATTTTTTCATTTTCTCATGAGATCACCTTTAGAGACCTTATGTAATGCGGAGGCGGAATTTCTTTAAACTTCATTAAAAATTAAGTATTTGTCTTCCCTCAAAAAATGTGTCCAGCCAAAATAGTTCGTGACAATTAAACTGCTGATCCTATTGTGATAATTTACACTTCAGATTATCGATTAAATTCAATAATCACGTGGGGACAAGTTCACTCACAGCACGACGTTTACAATTCACGGAATCGTAAACAGTCGAAGAAATTTTAATCAAGATTAAAGTCAAAGCGAACAGAAAACTAACCTATGTTGAAAGATAATCAATTCAAGACAAAATTCTCCCAGTATACAACTTTTAAAACATGTAAACAGATTTCCATTGTGATTTCTTTGAATAATGTAAAACCCTAGTCAAGACTTTCAAACAGAGGATGTTTAATTAATATACGCCCATTAAACTTTTGTGAAAAACTCATAACTTTAACTCCCATTGTTTTGTTCTAAATAATTACTTTAGAAAAATACAGCTTAAAACATGCGTCGACAGCTCTGCATATAGATTTTTTAATATCCTAAACATATATATGTTAATATTATTGTATTTTATATTTGGGAGCAAAAGTCAAATGCTCCCAGTAAGCAAAATCCAATATGCGAGTTTACACATTTGAAACCGCTGAAGACAACTAAACGTATTAACTTGAAGCATATTTAAACCATGGAAATACATAATAGACTGTCCCAGCTTCCGTATATTTTACACGTTTTAAAATTAAACGTATATGTTCGTGATATTTAGGTCAAACATAAATAAATATTTTGTAATTAAAGGAAAATAAATGTATATATTAGATTTAGAATTTCAATAAACATTTATCTTAATCTGACTTTTCATCTTAAAATGATCATATTTATTCTGTGCTTAACAATATTTACTGGGCTTATGTAACCCGATTAAAACAATCTAAATTTAAATCCTGCAGGGTCTCGCAAACGATTACGCTGTTCGAATATGATATTGTGTGCTTTGAAATGCTATATTTGACTTAGCTGGTTACATTAAAAGATAAAATAAGTTTACCTATATTTAATGTATGGTTCAAAATTGAAAACAAAAAGCGTAAATCGTTCAGATAGATTCGATAGATATATAGGTGCTAAACTCGATCGTTATCAATTATTTGGTATCATTTTCGTAGACTAGGCCAAATGTAAAATCTAACATATTAATAAATCAAGTTGTACAATAAAAATAAGTGAGTTTTAAAGATTGTTTTTTTCTGCACACCTATATTCGACTTTTTAAACTCCTTTTAATACGTACCTTCCGTGGATATAAATATATATATATAGGAGTAAAAAATGAGTGTTATGTCACGATTTTATTATTCAAACGAATCTCACATCAGCCCGTATGGCAAACCAGATGGAGAAATTGGTGATTTACCATTGCATATAAAGTTGGCAATCTTTCAGCATTTAACATTGTTGTTGGGTTTAGTGGGGTGTTTTTAAAAGATAGTAATAATCAAAACTTAGTTCAGAAACTTGGGACTATACTATTCTTTAAATCTTCTATATCTTAATTACCACGAAAATTCAAAGTTGGGCAGGCATAGACTGAGGAAAGCGGTACATAAATCTGAAGGAGTATTTAAAGTTTTAATTACTTCTAAATCAGAAAGAATACGAAACATCTATCTGATTGTACAAAAAATTGAATGTGAGATACCTGAAAGATTTCAAATCAACTCTGTCTGATTTTGCTTAATTGGACAGAGTAACCGTATTTTGATGTGAAGTCAAACAGCAATGGTTTGAAGCTAATACACTTAGGAACAGCACCGGGACCAGATCAGCTTTCCTTTCAACTTAACTATGTCGTATGTCTCTAATGTTTGGGCTTGTATTTATGCGTATTGAGAATATCAACTATGAATCTATTTGAGTTTTTTTCATAGCGTTATGGTTATGTTTAGGATTAGCTTTAACAGTCAATAAACAATAATCAATAAAAAATAGTCTACAAGGCTTCGGCGTACCGAACATCTATTACCACAATGTTAAGGGGCGCCATCTATGAATAAAGCTATCAAGGTTTGAATTAACTCCCCCTGTTGTTGGTGGGCTTAATCGGACGTACCTGCTTTTGAGACACCCCTAGCTGGGATTATTACCGCCGCTCCCAGAACGACTGCTGCCACCACACAGGCCACGATTAGAATGATCATGTCCATTTTACCCCACATATCATCACCACCTTCCTCCATAGAATCTGTGTCCATACTGGAGTCGTCATAATCGATCTCCTGTGTCCGACTTCCTTCTTTCGATTGTGAATCTGGATCCAAAGAAAAGAGGTTTAAAAAGGGAATTCAAAGAAGGGTGGACTGAAACAACAGCGGCATCAAGAGAGGTGGATTGCAATGGATGACTTAAAGAATGTTGGACCAAAATAATAGGTGGATTAAAGGTGGATTTTAATTTGATTTCAAGAATGTATTCATAGTCGGATTGAAACACTATTGGATACAAATGAGGGGGATATAATTAATGCAAAAACATGACGACTGAGATGGATTTTCAACAATCCATCTCGACAAATCCATCTCAGTCGTCATGTTTTTGTAAAGTTCCCAGCTTCTAAATGCCGCTCAAACAAGATATAATTAGTAAATAAGGCTTAAAAGACATTTTCAAGATTGTTAAGGTTGAGTAATTTCTTTCACACTGGGGTGAAGAATGAAACACAAAAGGATCAGAATAGTACGAAATCCAGCAAAGGCATCTGGGGCTGGTTCTAAGTAAGCCATTTTGCTTGTAACTACACTACATATCAAGATAATGTCCAAATTAATAATGACTTCCTGGTGAATCTTTATTTAGTGTCGAGTTGCCGTTAAAGTGGCATAAAGGTTAACTAACAAACGACTAACTGTATAAAGACATGTCGTAAAGTAAAAGCTAAATAACTTTATTCTATTCGCAGTTTCACCAAATAAGACTGATATTAAAAGTGTGTATACTGCCCTTCCTGTATGTGTTGTATTTACGTACCTGTTTCTCGCCAGTCCATTGTAGTTCGTCTTGTAGTCCAGGCACCGCCGGCTGAAGCGTCTTTGATGGTATAAAATGTTTCCATTCCGTTTGTAATGTGGTCATTGACGTGACAATGGAGTAACCATGTTCCAGGATTGGTTGCGCCCATTTCTAAAGTTTCGGATGTGCCAGGGAAGATTGCTAAGACGTCGACGATATGGGGATCATCTTGCTTGTGAATTAAGACTTGACCGTGGAAGTGGACCGTGTGCATATCCATCGTACCACCAAGAGCAAACAGATACCAGGCGACTTTCTCTCCTTTATAAGCTACCAGACCTTGGTTGTTCCCGAAACTGAAGCCATTGATAGTGTTCATGATGTTACTAGCCATAAAGGTGCTGTTGGACATATCATGCATTCTGCTTGGAGCATATTTATTCGTGGTCTTGTTGATGTACCAGCTCATGTTCTCGTCGAAGAGAAAGAAGAATAGGGTGATCTCTCTGTCGATGTGATCCTTTCGCTTGCCATCCTTGGTCAATATCCCTTTCCTACAGATGATGATGTTGCCCACCAGCCCAGCATAAACGTCCTTGACCGGGTTGACTGAGGAATAATAAGGCCAGCTGATGCAGTTGGGATCACTTTTGCCTGGACCGGCCCTGTCAGGAACCAACCATCGGTACACGTAGAAGCCATTCTTAGTTACCATATCATCTGTGTGTTTGCCAGTGTGGTCGAGGTAGGGAGCGCCTTCATTATTCTTTGAGTAGAACACGCCGTGTGGATGGATCGAGTAAGGTCTGCTTGCCATGTTCTTGAAAACCACTTCAATGACTTCGCCGACTTCAGCACGGATGGTGGGTCCAAGGATGCCTAAATGGATGTTACGCTCGTCCCTCTTTTTGGGCTCAGTGAAAGAAGCGTCTGTAAACTCCCTGTACACAGCCTTGTAGTATTTACTGCCGATAAATCCTTTATCGTGTCTGACGAAGATGTACCCAACTCTAGAAACGGACAAAATGGTTACACTTATAATGTATTTGAAAGGCACCTTATTTTCTCCCCTGTTTGTAAACAGCTTGTGATAACAAGAATGACGTAATTTCAATAGGTAGTATTGACGATAAATGTAAAGAGAAAATGGTTGCACCAAGTATAATTACAAATGAACACAAGAATATCGTCGTTTTCCCACATATGCAATGCAGCAAAAAGTCCACAAAGATACATTTTGTTCACATAAACATCTTTAACATTTGCCATGAAGACGCATGCTTGCCGCAGAATTTATACGCAATAACATTTTGAACCATTGACTTACGAGTCAGGACGTTTCAAGCTCTTTCCTTTTACGACATCTCTCTTCAGTGGGACGTATTCCCATTCAATCTCCACAGCTCCGACGTAATACCGACGGGTGTTGGCATCGTAAGGAATACTGGAAGGGGGTTTCATACCGCAACCGTGCACTGTGTATAGAGCTGTCAGGCCGTTCTTAAAATGCTCGTTTGTCCTTGAAATCAAACCCCAAATACCTACAAAGAGAAGTTCATGAAATTTCTGGCATTCTGTCATTTAAATACAATATATATTATTATTAAACATATTAAATACTATCACCTAAGTTTAATCTAACTCAATACGTAGAGATTTTTGTGAAACCACTCAATAAATACAACAAAATCAAATTTTAATGACTTCTTATTCGGATCTGAGATATGTAGGACTTTGTACATTCCGATGTCAGCAGAAAAGCCGCATTTCTCTGTTGACAGTGCTCAGGCTGAATTTTATCGTTTAACAACCATGGATTTTTTACGAAAATATGGGTACTAAATTGCAAAAAATCATATGGTGGCTAACAAAACAACTTTAATTAGTGTCTATGTTAGTAAAATATCGTAAGCCTGGTGTGGATATTAACTAATATATATATTTTTTTAAATATAAATATTAGTATGCTTATCTAGCCAGCCTTTAAAATTCCATTAAACTCCACCAGCAAAAGTAGAATACTCAAACGGCAGCTATACAATATTACTAAATAACTATATCAATATGGATGTTGTCTTATATTACACCCAAGCATACCTGGATTATCGGGAACCATAGCCAATGTTTGAGTAGTGGACGGAAAAACAGCAAATACATCAACACGGTTAATTTTAGACAGGGTGTTTCCGAAGAAGTGAACCGGATGAATATCAGTCTGTGTTCCTAAACCAATCAGATGCCATGAAACCTTGTCTCCAACACACATCTCCAAACCCTCTAAATTCCCATAGGAACGACCGTTGATATCTGTCCACGAAAGATAAAATAAGTTAATTGTATATCACAATCTAATCATGCTTAAAGGGAGTCTCCTAATAGTCTCAACCCTTCCAAATCAAAGGCTCTACACAAAACGTGGACAAGGTTATTATATTCAAAGATTTCCAACCATTACTGGGGCTGGTAGGAAAAAGTTAAGCAACGGATTAAAACAAAAAAAAAACCTATAAGGAAAAGTAGGCTTCGACAAGAAAAGGGATCAAGGCTGAAGGAATCAAAATTTAAAGGCTATTACTTTCAACTATCTAACAACGTTTTGATGACATCACGTGCCTTGAATTTGAGGGCTATATGACTTTGGTTGACAAATTAAATCTATATCTGAACGTCTTTAATTGAGTACCTAATGTGAATTTAAATGTCATATGTGTTTGGAAATTTTGAACGTTGGCGTACAATCAAGATTATTGTTTGTAAGCTATATTTACCAAGGATTTGGTATTTTACTTGTCCTAAATGTTTACAATTGGGGAGATGTGTAATTCAAGTTGATAGTTACGTTTATTAATGCAACAGCTTTTGAAAGTTTAATGAAAAATGTGTTAATATTACAGCCAACAGAAAGTTTGGCCAGGTTGTTGATGACAAGAATGCCTCAAGGCCTTAGAAATTCAACACTTGTCAACCCTGACCTTTGCTGAATCATCGGCCAAGAAGAGGGGACTGGGCCAACTTTACTTCCGCCTTTGGTGAGATTCGTAAGTGGATTAATTCTTAAAATCTTGACACGGCTGACAAAATGGCTTAGAATGTAAACCAGGATAATAAACACGCTGAGTTGTATTGAACAATGCAAACTGCTTTGCTAGGTGGCGAAACGTCGATAATGCAAATTGACTTTTGTTCGTGACCAAGTGTAACGCACATTCCAAGGCTAAGCACAAACGATCACTCTGCCTTTAAAAGCAGCTGATCACCTGGGAGGAATATCACAATGAAGTCCTTTATTTATTGCGGTTTTATTGGGAAATATGCCAAAAATATCTGATGTCTACTTTAGATTTCCTTTAAGCATGTAAGCCAATAGACGTTTGATTCAAAGCTATTTTGATCAGGTTTCAATAAATTAAAAAAATAATTGCCAGTTGATTTATTTATTTGATTGAATTTGAACGTCATACTCAAATGTATCTCCCTTATATGACGACTTTGCTTTGCGGTTGTATGGTTGAAAAACGGGACGAAACCTAGTTAAGCAACCAAGCGATCTCTGCGGCCACCAGAAAACTTCCCTTCTATACCTAGTCAACAGGATGACTCGAATAAATTGTCATTTGATGACAAGTGTTAAGATACCGTATCTTGGTTAAGTCATTTCTTTATTTATCTTGTTACACGAGATATGAAAAGGACAGCGAATGATACGACAAGGCTTATCGCATGATATCATCATTACAAACGGTCATAGGTGGCTTTGAATGTAGCGACAGCAAATCGTGTGGCGTTAAATCGTTAGTGATATCTAAAAACTACAGACAGCGTTATTTGATGACGAGAGAGGAGTGGCTGAAATATCCTATCCTGTCTGAAATATTCATATGGCTACGTATATACTGCTCGGTATCGTTTTATATTTATTTGTATGGTTATATTGTAACTCTACTTGTAGCTCTATATTATTGTTTACTAAATTACCCTGCTTGTTAAATTGTCGAATGTAAAAAATACACGAGGCTAGAAGAAAATTCCAAACATCGTGTATATTTTTCGGAAAATGATTGAGGTCATTGAAAAACTACCATCTACTTTCTCTAAAACCCCACGACGTCCATTGAATTATAACGGAATGCTGTATAGCCGCCTAAGCATATACTCAGCTGTGCATTGCTATTTGATGAAGAGTTTATCCAATCGGGCTATATGCAATGGGGATTACGACACAGTTCAATATTAGCCTTGTTCGAATTCTTGTTTATTTAATGGGTTTGCTGTCGTGTCGGACTGTTAAATCTGGTATTTTCTTTTTACCATATGTTAAGAATCAGCAATAAAAATAGCAGCAATTTTTGACAGATTGCTCGCTCTTGAAAATTAAATAGAGGTTGAATGTAGGAGAAAACAACACCTTTGTATTTACGCAATGTTTGGAAACGTCAGTTTGACAAACAATTACAACAGCTCAGTGCTGCTTATGCAATGTATTGCTGAATTAGCGCTAACAGTCTTTCCAATGCATGCATTTCCTTAGCATATCCAAACCAATTCAATACATTGATTGTAAAATCGAAATCTTTTCATTATAAACTAGTGTCCAAAAGAAACGATACCACATGTTTGCAACGACATAAAATAAAAACTAAATAATGCAGAAGTTTAAGTTTGGTGTTATTCTTTTGAGAAATCTTTTCACAACCTCTGAACCAAAATTCATTTCAATCA
>JAVFBZ010163033.1:0-12150 GCA_032466195.1 Katharina tunicata
TGCTTGCCTCCACCGGGATTCGAACTCGGGTCTCTGGCTATCAGGGCCAACGCTCTAACCGACTGAGCTACAGAGGCGTTACCCACAACAACAAGATCTATCCAGAATATAAGATATTATATCGGTTTTAATTAGTCGATACCCCTGTGCCAGTGTGATTACTCTTGACAAAAACGTATTTACTGTGTATGAATATGATCTTATGCTTTGGTCAAATTCATTTTATTGAAACCAGTGTCCGGTTGGATGTTAAATTTCGTTTAAAATCAATGCACAATTTATCGTTCTCATTTTCGAAATATTGTCCATTTTGTTGAGAAGCAGTCGGGCAACACTTGTCTAGAAAGTCAATAGATTTGGGACAGTCGATTGGTCGCTATTTAACAACGTCAGTTCATTTTTCAGAATGACGCACATTTATACAGTTTCATAGGTTAACCAGTGTCGCGATATGATCTTTGAAAGTGAGCAGGGTACGCATAAAACATTACTTTGATTAATTTTCAACTATTGGGTATATTGATAAGCAACGTTTAGGTCTAGATGCCAAGACAGTTTTCAAGCAATGGTTGCAAACTTCAACGATCAATCTTGAAAACGGTCCGAAACGTTGCTTATCAATCTAAAAGTTCTATTTTGTTGAATTCCCATCTTCTCAAAACCAATAAACAAGTGATAGTAGGGCTTACGACTTCGTTGCAATTAAAAATATTAGAAAATATAACCGAAACAATACCCAGAAGGAAATAAACATATTTCGATCCACTCAGTTTTGGGTGTGTGACAAAGCAGGGTTCTTTTCTCTTTGAGTAGGACATCTTGGCTCACGAATAGTTTTATTTCGAGCTACTCTATATTGCAAACCCTTGGCACCAATAATCATAATTTACAGCTACGCAATTGCCTGGTTGCGTCGGAACCTATAGGCCCCAATGATATTTAACGTGATGTTATTGAATCGATCTGTTTGGGTGACACCACAATGACTGTATACAAGTTGTAAGCGCTTATCTAATTAGTTGTAATTGTAACGGGGAGTTAATTCAAACCTTGATCACTCTAGATACAGAGGGCGTCACTGTACATTCTGGTAACAGATGCTCGCTCGGGCAAGGGTTGTAATGTTGATTAGCTCGGAATACAACTCTTGGTTAGCGAAGATGAGAGTAGGGCTCGAATCATATAATTGTCAACTCGCTAATCTGAACGATTGAAACCAAAGTAATCAGCTTTAAAAACTTACTTTTTGACATTTAAAAATCTTTATGTTGTCACCAAATGTGTGTATTTGTATGTGCGTAAGTGTATTTATGTGAGTTCGAATCCCGGTGGAGGCAAGCAAAATTTTCTTTCTGTACCTATATATATATTTTTGTATAAAATGTCTTTCTGTACATTGTCTTTCTGCACATTGCACTTGTTAACAACTCACTTATGTATTGTATATAGAGTTTTTCGAAGCCTGTAACTGGACTTTTATAGTCTGTTGGTTTTTTGTGAATAAATAAATAAATAAAATAAATAAATAAATAAATACAAAAGTATATATATATATTTGTATAAATGTACAGAAAGAAAATTTTGCTTGCCTCCACAGGGATTCTGGTCTCTCGCTATAACCGACTGAGCTACAGAGGCTCTTTGTGCTTGTGGAACCTCCATACGTATATATGTTAAGCATCAAATAATCTATTGTAGATTGTGACCCATTCTTTTGGAATAAAAAATTTGTATATGTAATTTGTGTTAAAGTATTTGTACAAATGCTCACGTAGAGGTCTGTATTGTGTAGGGTACATATATTTTGTCAATGTATTTCCTATCATTGATTGGTGAATTAACAACAAACAAACGTACGATAACAAACTAGACCTTGTCTCGTCGCTAGTATTTGAAAGAAAACTGCAGTAGTTCGCGTACTTTCTCGTCGAATTCTTGTGTTGTTGTTTTTTTTCTCACTTTTCTTTGTCTTACAAAACAAATCTTCTGCTTTCTAAATGTCGCGTTTTTAACCACGACAAAAGGAACGAGTCTAACTTAGTATGAACTGTACTCATTTGTATAAAACGGTCCATTGATTCACTTCGGTGACGGACCTTATATGTAATGACTAGGCATTTTAAATATAGATATGAACTTCATCGAGACTGGTGAAGCTTGATCTGATTAATCGACCTATGAAAAAAAATAAACTCGTTCACGTGACTTTTCGTCCTTTTGTTATGCTAAATAGTTCCATTTTATTTCTTCATTTTCTTCGCTGTAACCTGCTCTATGTCGATTTTTATTGGCGCAGAATGCACTTGATGTCCTATTGGATACGTTTATCTACATCCGATACAAATATTGCCTGCAGCGGTAAATATAGGCTAATGGGCTAAAAAAAAATGGCCTGTCATTACACTAAACCCGATAATCGTAGGTGACGGACGGTACCGGAGATAGGCGAAGTTGAACTATAATGGAACTGTGCCATCATGCCCAATCGGCCAAACCTCGCGGGACTTCACGTTATTTTGCTGTCATCACTAAGCTCGTCCGTGATAGGTATATGAATATGTCTCAAAATAATACATTTTGTTCGCGGAACCCTATTATCGCTGTATGCACAATAAACAAATATGCAAACATGGGGTTAACGAGCGATTTGTTTGTGGCTTGAGATGCACAGTGTTTAGTTTAGGAGTAAATTATGTTCTGAAATTAAAACAAACGGAAACCCTGAAATCTATCTACATTGGCAGTTTTACTACAGGCTTTGAAAAAGTCCCGGCTAAAATGGCGATGATCGTATTACGTCCGAGATGATGTGCGAAGTACATTCGATGACTTCCGAGTGCCATCATGCCAGCTTCCAACTGAACTTTCATCCGGGTACCCAAGACAGGAAAGTATTTTTTAACTTGTGACGTCATCATGTCTGTACCATTGAGTGAATTCGCCTGACCTTCACACTCTAACTGCTTCTCAAATTTACTATAGCTGAGGTAGAACCATAAATGAATCATTGTTGCATACATACATTTGACGAAATCAAATCTGAAGTTCCCGTTTAACAAGAATCAAAATACTTACATCACTTAGGTAAACGCGGACACAATTAGCTGATAAGTACTGTGACTATACCTTATAATGAGGAAGTCAACTGTATTGATATAGGGAAAGTGAGCCCTTTGTCGAAAACGGACTTTAATACACACGTCCTATCTAGATCATAAATCAACGAACTTAAACATTAGAAATGTTGAAAGCAGACCATGCTGTTATTAAAGAAACACATGACTTGGGCTTACTTCAACTATTTTTACATATAATAAAACCGATGTATGTATTTATGTGTGTGTATACACATTAGATTTAGAATATCTAGCCGCGGCTAAAAAAAATAGTTAAATACACCCGCATGATTTAGGGCAACGGTTTCTCTGATAGAGTAGGCCTATTAGTACTGAATAAGTATTGCTCTCCGTCTAATCGTTGCTTTTCGACCGCACTCAGTTTTATTTTACTCATGACGGAGTACCAGTACACTGGTCACTGGGTGAAGAACACAGTCATTGTCCCACGACACAGGACATTTTCAGAACTCTAAAAAAAAGGACGCGAGAGCAAATGGTTTCTTAGTCGAAAGACTAGGGCTCAGGAAACGTAACCGAAACTCTCAAATAACTGGTAATTCAAAAGGTTTCTACGCATGATACAGTAGTGCATGAGATGTATACTGATAGTTGCTCTCTTGACTCCATTACGCGCCTGTCGAGCAAGCTTGTATTATGCTAGATTTTTGCCACAAAACTATCGCAGCTAAAGACATAACGGAAGTTTGCTATTGTATAACTAGCAAGGCCAAATTTGCGTAAAACATTTTATATAAAGGAGAAGGCCTGAAGGGTTGTAGGAGGGATTCGAGTGTCCTGGTTCGCTCTGAAAAAAGGGCATCAGGAAGTAGATTTGTTGTGGCGTCCTGTTTTGAGTGCTACAAATGTCATATAGGCCTATTGTAAATTTTTGTAAGCCAGTTTAATTGAGCACTGTTTCTCTCATGCATAGGGTTGGCACGCGGTCATGTGAATGAAATGACCCTAAATACAAAGTAAAACTCCAATCAAGCATTCACATGGCGTCACTACCCAATGGATGAAAAAAATGCATCAGTCACATAACAATGGCAGTGAACAATTAAAGATACAAGGCAGTCACAGATAACAACACGTTTTTGGTGCTTCGTGACAAAGCCTGAGGCTGCAAATTAAAGTGCAGAGCATCTCAAACAAATTCACCCCCTGTCGCTCTCTGCTCCGAGAAGTGCCAGGGCAACGGGAGTCTCCAGTCAATAACCCTCTCCATTTGCCACTACTGAAAGGGTCGACAATTTTTTTCTATGTGGCTCTTTTTTTCACACCCGAAGGCATACTCTATCTTACTCTATAATGTTAAACTAAGAAGGAGATAAAGCATTCCGACACATATGCCATCAATTGTTAAATGTCAATGTGTCGAGTTCTCTTTGAAAGAGAAATAAAGAGATTTCAGCTACAGTTGTATGTGTCCTCGAACAACATAGGGTACATTATTACAAAGCCTTATACTATATGGGAAAGCGCTGCTAGGAAGAGTGAAGGATTCATACGACTTTACTTGCATTATTTTTCAATAAAAGTGAAGAGGGTACAAACTCGATCCGCAGCTCTTTCATAGGCAGTCATTGGACTATAATGAAGTACAACCCCATTGTAACATAATTTGCTACTTATTTAAGCTTAAACAACGTGGTAAAAAGCATATCTTCGTCGTTTTAATACAAATTCATCGCAGCTTATTTAATCAAATCCTGGTTTACTGAAACGTCAATTTTTTTAAGTAAATACACGAAAGGCTACCGTGTAAGATATGGTTCATGTCTACCTGAACGGGAAGTCTCTGCAAATCAGGGAAGGAAACGTTCTCAGCAAGGAAATGGGTACCAGTGTGTAGAACAAAGATTGAAGATCGCTATGCAATCTGCCACTTGACGTTATTGGTAACACACAATTTCAATGATCTAGTAAGTGTATCATACACTAAATAATTGCAACAATAATGAAAATCCAATATAACGACAGTTGTAGTTTTTGCCACGCCGCTATTGAATCTGATCGACTTTTATTTCATGAATGCCACGAGGTAGTTCTCCTTCGGTATAGTCTCTAACACAGTGGCTATATAACGGTATAGGCATTGCCCTTAATTTGACCAGAAATATAATTATACTATTTGATATTAATATGCATATTTATAACAGTGGTGTTTACCGCTACAGTCAATGCACTTTCACTATAAGCAGTACCATCTTATCACATAAACTTACTTGCTACAAAAATCAAAGAGGGATAACTCTTTCTAGGGGAACAACAAGATGGCCAGTCAATATATTAAGAGTCGAAGACTCGACGGTCAATGATTTGATTCTCTATTTTAGAACGATTAGGTGAGTGACGGTCAGGGTGACCTAAATTTACTTATCCTGCTAGCGAGTTTTTCCCTGGTGTAGGTCGCTCGATTCCTGTATAGTTTACGAAAGTTGCTGCATTTTTTATCTATATTAACCATAAGGGTGCTATTTATGAAAATTTGGAAAAAAAATTACGTACATAATTTTTGCTACAGTCAGGCATCCAGAAGCAACTACTGTTTAAGCTTTTCAAGGTCAGCATACCCTACATACCAGCTAAAAAACAGCTAATCAGATTTAGACCGTTAAGCATGCAACTGGTAATTAGAAACGGCACAAGAGCTCGATCGAAATGAGAAGTAATTATGAAGCATATGACTTAACTTAACATATTAACCAGAATAAACATAGTTTAATTGTTATACATTTAATGAGAGCTGGTTAACAAATTGCCAACAAAATGGGAGAAAATGAGAATAGTCTGAACAACAAGTATGGCTTGATGAATACATTTCAAGTACGAACCCTCTTCGTTACATGTCAAGAGTAATCAAACTGGCTCGGGATATCGACTAATTAAAACCGATAAATCATCTCATGTTTGAGATAATATATATTTTTATAAAGAGTAATCACACTGGCACAGGGATATGGACTTTTTAAAGCCGATAAATCATCTCATGTTCAACATAAATTCTATATATATAGAAACAATCGTTTTGATTAATCAAATACTCTTTGGTGTAGTTCTGGATAACCTAAAGGCATATAACATATTTCATAATAGACCATACACCGAAAATAGGACAAGATTCGTGGATCCAGGCGAGCAAAAGCATTCCTATGGTCAATATGGATACTGTTACGCAATGCACTGTAAATTTATTCAATATAAGGCAAGACTTTCCCTAATTTATGACGTACCACCACCTGATAATCATGAAATAGTCCATTTCAATTTCAGTGACCAATCAAAAGGAATATAAAGGTATACAATCGGCAAAACCTAGCGAGATTTCTCGTTAGTTGGCTGTCATCACTTAGCTCAACCGTGATAGGTGTATGAATATGTATCAAAATGGTACATTTTGTTCGCCGGAAGCCTATTTACCGCCGTATGGACAATGAGCACGTAAGAAAATATAGGGTCATGCAGCGAATTTCATATGGCGTTAGATGCACTATATTTAGTTTAGGAGTAAATTATTTTCTGAATGGAAACTGTAGAATCTGTCAACAGTAACAGTTTGACCCACAGGCTTTGAAAGAGTTCCGGCCAAAATGGCGATTATCTTTTCACGTCCGATATGATGGCTTCCAAGTGTAAATGTATATGGACATAGATTTTAACTGGTAAATATAGCACGTGAAAATAGCACACAATATATAACTTTGAACTGGAGCTGAAACACGTAAGATGTAGTGTGAGACACATCCGTATACTACACAGGCCTACACCCAGTTGACTCAGTTTTGAGGTTTTGGTATAGGCCTAATTCACAGCAGCCACTATGAATGGACCAGTCCCCGTTACAACACGGGAAAAGGCGTACTTAACCTGGGTGTGCCATCATGCATACCGTATATTCTTTTTTCCTGTCGATCACAAAAAGATACACTGTACTTTGAGCAATGCTTAGCGTGACTCAAAATTTGTAACACACTTTTGTCTGATAAAAAAAGCATATCCTAATTGCTTGAAAAAAATAAATTAAAAATAAAAAATCCGCACAAAAATCGTCTTAAAGTGTCTAGTTTATTTTATGACATATTGAAATTGAAGTATAGCAGCATAGTAGATGACTGTATGTATTCTATTTTCTTATGTATAATTATTAAACGTAACGTTTTGCTCTTTAACTATCGCTTGAGAACGATATCAGGATGGAGAACTGAACCGTGGGAGGCTGTGGAATCCATGAATGTCAGGTGACATGCGCATATACAAAAACAAATTAAACTCGTTAATTTTTTTCAGACGATTCAGCTGCAGGGTTTTGTGTCTGTGTGTGCGTGGGTATGGGGGTTGAGTGGGCGATTCTCACAATTTAGGGGCTCTGAAATAGATTCTGTTCAATATATGATAGTATAAAATTAAATTATCATCATGTTTTCTGAGTCCTATAAATTTTGTTAAAGTAGAGAAAGAAGATTCTGCATGTGGTCATCGCAAATTGAACCCGTGACGTTGGCTGACAGGGCCTCGTCTCCACTGATTTTGGTCAGGCTTACATCAAAACAGATCGGACATTCTACAAGCAAAGGCTACCAATCCCTCTATCATGGTAGAGATTGTAACATTTTTTGCCTTGATGATTGATTGATTGATTGATATGACGGCGATATACTCCAACAGTAAAAAGGAAAACTAACAAAACTATAAAATGTCAAGTGTTCTGTTCTGTTTTCTATTGGAAAACAAATGTTCCTGCATGCAGTGCTAAAGAATAAAGACATTGTGACAATGGTTGTAGCATACCGTACAATCATGGCTAATAGATGAGCGGTCAATTTTATAGTGACGAATAAATTGGTCCCACTTTGCTAGAAAAAAATCCAGGTTTCAAATTAGTTATATACACTTTTTGGGTTGACAAAATGTTGAAATTCGAACCAAAACAATTGCCTCTGGCCTCGGTCTTTATTAACTACTGTGGGTCCGTATCACTTTGTAGTACTCTGTCTCGACGAAAGAAAGAAACATAGTATTTCCTCTGCTAAGAATGGTATCTTTCCCGGTGTTTGCACCTGGCTAAAGGCAGTAGTTGTGAACTTACTGTACACCCATGCTTCATACCTAGCACTGGAGGAACAGTATCATTCCAATGAAGCTAACATTTGACATGACTTAACATTATATGGGTGTGTAACTGTGACTGCTCTCTGTTGGAATAGACCGCCGTCATATAGGCCTAAGTGTTTGAGCATGGCGTTAAACACAAATCAATACAATCCGGTTTTTCGCTGTCAGTAAGTGATGTAGCCAGCAAAAACGGTATGCCCGCGACACAGTGCATAGAATGTGTTAGCCTGCCGATCAGTGTATATATATTGTTTACCGCACAACAACGCGAACTACATCAGATAACGGCTTCACAGCTGGTAGTGTTTATGGCATACAGACCTATTGTGTTTCAGTTCGCGTAGTAACATATGGAAAGCATTCCTAGCAAAATACTAGCTAGGTCAGACACAATTTCTGCAGGCATTTTTGTTTTGTTTACAAATTCTTCAACTTCTTATTCAGAATCCGAACGCAGGCCGTATCGCGTGACCTAGATTTGTCGCAAAAAATACTGCTGCTCTTGATGGCGAAAAGTGGGTCACGCTTTAGAGTTCTCTTTCGAGTGATGTTCATCACAGCCATTATGCTTTGTTTGGTAAAGGATCAGCCAACAAACACAATCTGATCACGCGAGATCTCCTATGTATAACAAGCACAAGACAGATCTATGAGGCCCAGTGGAGACATGTTTCCGCCTAATTGTGGGGTTTAAAGATAAACATATTTAAGTTTTATAATAATGACTGGGAATTTTGCTAAAAAAAATCTGTCTCGTATACGAGATAATTGTTCATAAGAGGAAAACAAAACTGAACTGAAAACGAATGGAACATGCATTGTCTGACATGATCAGCTTTGGTAGTTCAGTAGACTGATGGGTCTATTTTGCGGCATTTTCCCTTTGACGATTTAGGGTGCTCACAATTCTGCAAAACTAGAACATTTTTATCGAAGAGAGGGAAAAGATTTAAAGATTTAAACGGAAGTTCAAAATCTTCTTTATTATTTTTAATTTTAAAAAGTTACTACAAAAAGTTAAAAATATGTGTTAATAAAAAAAGGCCCCGATAACTTATTCTAATTATCTGTTTTGTTATCCATATTAAATCTCGTATAACCAGATGATTTCCTCAACTTTGAATTCAAATCAAAGAAGAAAAGGCCCCGTGTGTAGAATTGGTACGCTCAAACGCAGCGGTTATTGATACATACATTTACTACAGATCTGACCAGAACTTGACTGCAGTAGGAGCGTAAGAATTGGAAACTCAAACTATGTCACAGAATTTGAAAAAGACATCATGTACTCTATGACCTCGTGCTTGAAGCTGAAACTACAATGTAACAATGAAATGGACATCATGTACTCTATGACCTCGTGCTTGAAGCTGAAACTACAATGTTACAATGAAATGGACACCATGTACTCTATGACCTCGTGCTTGAAGCTGAAAGTACAATGTTACAATGAGATGGACATCACATACTCAATGGCCTCGAGCTTGAAGCTGAAACTACAATGTTACAATGAAATGGAAATCATGTACTTTATGACCTCGTGCTTGAAGCTGAAAGTACAATGTTACAATGAAATGGACATCATGTACTCTATGACCTCGTGCTTGAAGCTGAAACTACAATGTTACAATGAAATGGAAATCATGTACTCTATGACCTCGTGCTTGAAGCTGAAAGTACAATGTTACAATGAAATGGACATCATGTACTCTATGACCTCGTGCTTGAAGCTGAAACTACAATGTTACAATGAAATGGAAATCATGTACTCAATGACCTCGTGCTTGAAGCTGGAAGTACAATGTTACAATGAGATGGACATCACGTACTCAATGATCTCGAGCTTGAAGCTGAAACTACACCAGAAAACTAACAACCATGTTGACAGTGAAATGGACATATTTTCACTCCGTCAATAAAATGTTAATTACAGCGGCATACATAGGTGATAAGTGGATAAATAGCGTTATGTAAACCGGTTGAACCGGGCCAAGTAAATTTTTCGCTTTTCTTTGCAAACGAACCGGGATAAAGCAAACAACGGATCATGATTAGTTAATTGACAGGAATATGTTTGTTTTGATGAAGAAAACTGCCGTCAACCGTATAAATAGAAAGATGACACGGTAATTGTAACCATACCCCTGGATAAATTGTAAAATTGCTCACGAACAAAACATAATAGGTTATAAATTTCTCTCCAAGCCATACATAAAGCACAAACATTATTTTTTTTAATTTCTCGCCGCACTTGGGACTTCACTCAAACTAAGGTTGTATGGTTGCATGAACCTGTGGCGCATCTGAGATCGTAAGACCTGTCAACAGAAGCATCATACATACATTAAGGCTCGTCACAAGATTAAGCCTACTTCAATGAACCATATTTTGGGCAAATATTTTCGTTATTTCAAAAAAGAAACTGTCCGAAAGCTCGACAAATATAACAATTAAAGTTACATACGCACCCAAAATGAGGGTTGATCGACAAATTCTGATTGCCTCGAGTTAAAAAATGCTTGAAGTTTGTTCATAAATTTAAAAAGGTACGCTGAAATTAAAAAAATATCCAAAGGATACAAGCCTGGTACGAGCTATGAGAAATCATGTCGTAATTGGAATTCAACGTAAAGGGGGTCAGCCATTTTTCCTCATATGTGTGTCAACAGAGTCTTTGATCCAACCGCGGTGAATGACCGGGTATGTGACGAGTCAACATTTTGAACCTTAAGAACACTAAAAGAAAATAGGCTAAAGATTGGCCTTCTATACTTAATCTAGTTCAGGATTTAAATTAACACGGATTTTATAGTAACAGGCCGCTAGAAACAGTTTAAAAGATATTATTAGATTATTACTTGGCCTTCAACACGACGAGACGTTATTAAATACATCATTTGGGTTACGGCGACCGTCTCTTCAGAGCAGTTGGTCGCTCAATTATATAGCAGATCTAATCACCAATTGTGACTTAAAGTTCAACATGACATTAAAGGTTCTACATGTTGCAACCGAATTCAGGATAATATTGAAGAGTAGTGGCTAACTGAATCCCATCAATATAAAATGGGAAATATGAAATGGGAAAAAATGAAATGGGAAATATGAAATGGGAAAAAATGAAATGGGAAATATGAAATGGGCGAATATAATATTAACACGAATGGTTCCGAAAATGACATTTGTCTGGGTCTGAAATATTATTGGCAAAGCGTGTCGGACGATATGCCAGAAATTGACTAATGTCGTTAACATGTCCATGCGATCTGTTCGAAAAATGTGTTTTGATAGCGGCAAATTAGTTTTGCTTCCTGGTGCTCGCAGCCGCGTCAACAAATAGTTCAGGAATGTCTCTGCAAAGAGCCTTTTCACCAGTGAAATCCCAAGAGATTAAGGCGCATCCGACGGTAAACAATAGCCCTTGTGGACATAGTCCGGTGGATGATTCGCAGCGGTTATTTTCTGGCCTGTCGCTTTGGTTCAAATGGCCGGACAGTCGTGCTGAAGCAATTCATCCCTGCCGTACCACGTGCTATTTATACAATTCCTCTCTCCTCCTACCCGAGGGATCCAGTCTAGGAAAATAAATCCTCGGCTTCCAGCTCAAATGCCAGCCCTGCTTAAAGCAACACGCGGTACGGGGTAGAATAACAACTACTAAGTATTTCCATCTCTTTTGTCTGAAAGCATGGTTTTCGAACCAAAGGGCGTCTGAGCTTCTCAGGCCTCCGCCTATAGACAGCGAGTCATTTTATCCCATAAACGCCTTTCGTCCGAGAACTGTCAAAGTGGCTTACTAGTCTACTCGAAAGTCTTCACAATGAACACTAAGCAATCGCGCAAAACGAGAAACGCGAGCCCAAGAATTCCATTATAGTCTGGGAACCGTTAAACTGACTTGCTATAATCTTTACGT
>JAVFBZ010163044.1:5221-17467 GCA_032466195.1 Katharina tunicata
TTAAAACTGACGCGGTTTCACTAAAATGACGCTAGTTTGCTTTAAAATAATGAAGGTGTTCGTACAATGAAGTCTCCAGTTTGACTTTATTGACGCCGATTTACCTACAATATCGATGATGGTTAACATACAATAAAAAGCTCTGTTTTCAATATTCTGGCGTCCGTTTACATGAGTTTGTTTAAAGTTGCATCTCATAACTTTTGACGCAGTTGTTTTACGTCCGTTCGACAGCCGTCATCGCCTGACAATTAAATAATGGAAGTTTTTGACACAGCCGTAGTTCGACTCGTGTACAGATGGTGCCTTAATTGCAATCTTGCTGCTTTAACGACCCGATGACATTTGGAAAGTCTGCCATTTCGTAGAACGATGAATTTGTTTGGTTCACATGTTGTGTTTCTCTCGGTAAACTGATTGACAGATGAAATGCATTTTTATGGACGATAGCTGCGGTTACTGATCGAATAATTCTGGACACAGTTGGTTTGCTTAAGCCATATATATCTCCGATAACAGACTGATCGAATGCCCCACTGGCGTAAAATCTTAGCGCCGTGCAAACTTTTAGAGTAAGAGAGACGACAAAGTTGAACACTTATTTCATTCGGCGCTTATAAAAGGTTCGCCAATTTATCACATTTACGTAAAATATTTTTTCGTTCGATGTAAAAATAATCCTACCACAAATATACGCCAACAAATAAGGTAATTCGTACGTACCAAAGCTTTGTGAAACCGGACGTTCGCTAAAAACTGTCGTACGTCGCTTAGCGACGTCATCGCCGCCATCTTGAAATCATTACGTTGAATCAAAAATCATTCCTACAGTTTCTGGTTAAAAAAATGCTCTAAATCTTGAAATAACTGCTTTGTTATCGGAACTTCCGAGTTTGTGGTGACTCTTTCTCATGCTATCGTGTCGACATGTTAAGAAATTGAGCTGAAATTTAATTTTGACCATTACATTTCGAACCAATAACTGGAACATTTACTTTTTAATTCAGAACATCCAGAAAATTGTCCAGTACGTCCGTATGTTAGTGCGTAGAGCAAAATTCACCTGCCCGTAAACCGAAAGACACAAATGTGATTTTAGATCAACGCTGTTTTAACAATTGTACCACCTTGTTCATTTCGATATTTAAAAACCGTTTATTACATCTTTATTATAGAGTGTATTTACAAGAGTAATTGTACACCACGAGATAATTCAGGGGCTTAAGGCAAATATTTTAAGATTCACAACTAAAGAAAAATACACTCGTCTTAAATAAAATATGTTTGCGCGATTAGATCAATATATCTTATTTTTGTAACGAAATTGACAATAGAGTCATGTTGTATACTAAGTCAATAATTTGTAAACCATGTAATTTCTGATACGTTTCTTCGGAGGCCCTATTCGACTTGATATGGCGTTCCTACCTTCTGGCGCAATGATAATTATCGCAAATTATCGTACAGACATTGTTTATCAATACAACTAGCTATCACTTAGAGGCTCTTAACCCAAGTATTACAAATGTAACAGGTGTCTACGTGGAGAAACAACTGTGCTCAATATTTGCGTATACGAGAATTGTCCGCATCGTTAATCGTTTAATGCATTTCATTGAGGTCAAATTTGCCCGGTTCTAGTCCACGGCAGAGTGGTTAATAGATTGTCTCATCTCCTTATGATAGTATTTCTGCATCTTCGATTTGCCGACGATTTTTGTCTGTCTGGTTATGACAAAATAGAAACTGGTGTGATGTTAACAAAGGGTACAAAAAAAACAGAAACTATGCAGGCCAGTCGTATAAAATGTAAACCGTTACACATTGACCTTGACCCGACCTGCTTTTGTAGCATACTGTGTGGACTTCGTCGGTATTTAAGTCCCGTATAAGATCAGAAACAAGAACATTATACTGGCCCCTGATGTATATAATTCTCTGTTTTTACCCCGTGGTGAACGGGGTCTAGATGTTACTCACTCTTTTGTTGGCGCTTTTGTTGTTGTTGTTAATGTAACACTAACTAAATGGACTATTTCTCTGTCAATAATGTTAGGATTGTTCTGAAAATTGGGCAATATATGCCTGATAGTACTACGCAAGTCATAAGGGAGCCGGCATTTTCAATTTTACCATGGTTTTCTTAAAAAGCAAGTTTATAAATGCACACAGCACAATGTCAAGGGTTTGAGGCATGTATTAATAATACATGTTTCTAATACATGCTGCCACATGATTTGTATTTGTTTAAATGCCGAGGTCTTGATGTAGGTATTATTAACACATGCCTCAACACCTCGACATTTGTCCCTGCGGCCACGGGGTATGTCTCGCAGTGCGGACTTGTTTAATGAAGGTCCCATACCTGCATTTGGCTTCAAAGGCATCAGGTGTGGTTTTATACACTCTACGTTGTTGACATCAGATATCATTTCAATCAATAAACAAACGGCTAGACGGTTGACTTAAAAACAAATCCAGATAGGTAAATATGAAACTTAATGTCAAGAATAATGTCTGTTTTAAGATGGTTTGTTTTACTTTGATTTGAGCAGATACAATTACTGAATCAGGAAGGCTGTTACCTGATGTTTAATGGATATGGGTATTAATGAGGCATAACCACATATTAAAGCTTTATTAAGTTTACATTTGGCGCAAATAATGTACTAAAATGTGCAATGTACGAAAGCGAAACAGGACACATCAGCTTCATTCCCTGAATTGTAATAATATTATTTGCATTTAAAATTTAAATTGTTTATGTTAAAGTCACAAAATAAAAGAAGAAAAACCTTCATCAATTATTTTGTCTATATTCAATGGCCGTTTTATTATCGTGATCAATCACCGTTGCCGGTTGCTATTTTTGAATTGATTAAGTGAAAACTTAACTTAGAAGACAGAGCAAACGTACTGTTTGTATAAGTAGTATCCACTTCTATTGAATTTCAGAATCAATATACTTCCACTGTCTGCATTTGTAATCACACTCTTCGGTTCTTTTTATCCTATATGTTTGTATATGTATAGAAGCGCTTAAACAAATTAGCAGTTTTCTTGCTCGAGCCAGTGATTGGGAATAATGTCGATACAATGAAAGTGCTGTGTCTGGTGCGTGTTTATATTACATTAATAGATTGCCATTTATGGAACAATAACAGTATCTCCTTTATAAGAGATCTAGTTACTGGCAATTCAATTTCATTCTTTGTCTGTTGATTGGAAATTATGTATCTTGTCTGCGGGGCGATTCCAAGTAAATTGGTTTACTCAATCACAGCAATGTAGTCCCCAGAACGCAAGGGGACGTTACCGGGTACATTTAGATTTATTTGCCAAGCTTTGCATACTCTATTATCGTCTCTGAACAACCTTCCCAGAGGCCAGGCAGCATATTTCCCCTAGAGTAAATCAGTGGTGATCATATTTTACTATTGTGGAAAGTGTGAAACGAAATTGACATTAAAAACGACCGTAAAAAACAAATTCACCAACCAGGATATGCTTCAGTGATTTGAGTGTGAAAGACTTATCTTTATTCGTGATACAGTTCTATGGCTACAGGATACAGGTTTAATTACCGCAGAAGTTTCCAGTTAATCAATCCATTTCCTGTTAATAATATATGAGCATGTCGGATTGTTTTGAAATGATTTATACGGGTTTGTCCAGATTTGACAGAAGCACTTAGCAATCACAGAAAAACTACACTTGTTCAAAGAGTTCTCTTGCGTCTCCTCATTCAATGTTATTCGGTTGCCAGCTAATGGCGAACGAAGGAAATAACACAAATCAATTAAATCGCCCTTTTTTTTTTATCAAGATGACCAGAGATATAATTTGTTCTACGTCTTTGTGGAAAACAGATGGTTTTTGAAGACATTGAGTTTTAAACTCGCATAATAGTATTCATATAAGCAAAAGTGTTGCTTAGATTTGCGTTGTAGCTACTCATTAGATTGCAGAATATTTTGCCTCCATAATAGATATTTGCTTGTTTGTTAGGTTGGGTTTTTACGCCTTACATAAGGTTATTTCACTTATAGGACGGTGTGCCAGGCTGAAGGAAACCACCAGAAACGACGCTGGCAATGCAGAAGACCCCGCAGTACATTTACAGGTCGAAAAACAGAACACCACAACAAATAGGTTTCCAGATGTCCTTGGCTCAGAAAGCACCAGGACTCAGGAGGCTGCACCCTTACTGCCAGTAGTAGGTATTTGCAAACACAGTCCTTATTTTTCACAGATTCTTGATTGCGTAGAGATCGTTTTGCTTCAAAACATGTACTTGTTTCTGAATGAATTCCAAGTGATCAATTTGCAGTTATCTTTATTGGATATCTGGCGGCTAAACAGTGAATTTTAAACACTGTATTTAAATTGCGTTCTCATGCTGTAATCGATCAGTTTCAAACTGTTGAACAGAACTGATATAGCCTTGAAACTACTGTCAATTACTGGCTTGTGGGGAAAACCATAACCTTGGAACCATTGCACAACATTTGATTTCTGAAACGTTTCGCCTTAAAACCTTTTGTATCGTCATTGATCTGATGATTTTCTTTTTCTTACTTCCGTCACCTACATTTTGTTTCTTCAATAATGTGAACAATTTTAGAGATATCTTGGCTATTTCTCCATCCATTCATTGTCGTCATTGTCCCCAGGTAGACCTAGAATATCAGATTGTGGTTTTGAATCTCACCACATTTCAGAATTTATTGACTACTATCTGAAACCAATCGCTAACAGGCAATCCCGTTTTATTAAGAACACCGAGGACATCCTGAATAAGTTAACTAATATTCAGGTTCATAAATACGTCATATGAGTGACCCTGGACGTAGAATCAATGTACACAAAAATTATTATTAAGGCGGTTCTTCTGTGTGTGGAAAATGCGTTTCGTAAGTATCCCGACCCTCGCCGTCCCACTACAGAGGTATTGAAACTAATGGAACTCAGTTTGAAATGTAATTATTTTGAGGTCAAGGGTCAAATTTACCAGCAAATCAAAGGCTGTGCTGTAGGAAAAATGTTTAGCCCCAATTTTGCCTCCATCTTTATTGCAGAGTGGAAACAATAAGCTGTTGGAAAGTGTGCTAAACAGCCTATGTTGTACCTTAGGTATTTGGTTGATATATTTATATTCTCTGGCAGCCTTCAAGACCTGAACTAAATCTCTCCATATCTACTTTAAATAAGCATGACCCAAACATTCAACTTCAGCTTACTATGAATCTGATTAGTTTGGATTTTGTGGATGTTACCGGGTATAAAGGTGTTGAAGTCTACGGATACCCATCAACTACTCAATGCAAACTCTTTTCATCCTCCACACACTTTTAAGGTATTATCAAATCCCAAATAATAAGGTTTCACAGGAATCTTAGCACCCTACTATTTTTAACGAGGCCTTTTCTGTTCTCTTTAAGGCCTTGGTCCCCAGAGGATACTTCTGCGACTCCATCGCAAGATCAAACCTGAGTCCCTCAGGAAACTAAACAGTTATAATGTAGACCAATTTACAGAATCTGTGCGAAAAGACCAAAATCACCCTGTTATACTGCCAGGAAGGTCTTCTAATGAATGGAAACTAGATGTAAGATTGACTATTACATACGGTACACACCAAAAAGGGACTTTCTTTGTAGGGGAACAGACTAGAAATGTCATTTGGTTGATGTTTTGAACTGTGATACTGAAAATGTGGTATACCTCATCACTTGTTAAAAACGTTGGAGAAACTAAAAATCCTCTTAGGTTTAGAGCCAACGGTCATTTGAGTTCAATCAGATTACAGTAGAGCTGCCCAATAGCTGAACTTTTTTCCCTTCCTGACCATTCGGTTTTAGATCATTTTTAAATCATGCCGTTTGAAAAAAAATCCTTTTTTTTTCTTCTGAAGTGGAAACCAAACGAAACGTTTGGAAAGAGAAGCTGATTGGATTAATACACTTCAAACTTTGTACCCATTAGGGTTCAACTAGGAACCAGGTAAAGGCTCAAAGATAGACTTTATTCCTTTGTCCTAAATCTGTAAATAACTGCGTTGCTGTTGGAATTGCGAGATAGTGTCGGCACGTTAAGTATTTGTGCTGAAATTTAAGGTTTGACCATTAGATTTCGAATATACTTTTTAATTGAGAACATCCAGAAAATTGTCCAGTACGTCCCTATGTTAGTTCGTAGAGCAAAATACATCTGCCCGTACACCGAAAGACACAAATGTGATTTTCGATCAAGGCTATTTTTCAAAATTGAACTAAATCGTCCTTTTCGATATTTGGAAACAGGTAATTACATCTTTATTATAGAGTGTTTTTTTTACAAGAGTAATTGTACACCACGAGATAATTCAGGGGCTTAAGGCAAATATTTTAAGATTCACAACTAAAGAAAAATACACTCGTCTTAAATAAAATATGTTTGCGCGATTAGATCAATATATCTTATTTTTGTAACGAAATTGACAATAGAGTCATGTTGTATACTAAGTCAATAATTTGTAAACCATGTAATTTCTGATACGTTTCTTCGGAGGCCCTATTCGACTTTAATTGATATGGCGTTCCTACCTTCTGGCGCAATGCTGTTAGTTAAACTTATCGTACAGACATTGTTTATCAAAACAAGTGACTATCACTTACAGGCTCTTAACCCAAGTATTACAAATGTAACAGATGTCTACGTGGAGAAACAACTGTGTTGAATATTTGCGTATACGAGAATTGTCCGAATCGTTATGCATTTAATGCATTTCATCGAGGGCAAATTTGCCTGTTCTACTCCAATAAAGTTTGAATTGTGTTCCTTACGGCATATAATAATATTTCTGCATCTCCGTTTTGCCGCTTCTTTATGTCTGTCTGGTTGAGACAAAATAGAACCTGGTATGTTGCTAAACAAGCGGACACTATGCAGGTCAGTCGTACAAAATCAAAACCGTTACACATTGACCTTGGTTCTGTTTTTGTAGCATACTTTATGGACTTCGTCGGTATTTAAGTTCCGTGTAAGATCAGAAACACTAACATTATACCGGTCTGTTATTGTCTGTTTCTTATGACGGTCCAATACCTGCGTTGGACTTCAAAGACATCAGGTGTCGTTTTATAGATTCAGCGTTGTTGACATCAGATATCATTTCAGTCAATAAACAAACGGCTAGACGATTGACTTAAAGGTAAATATGAAACTTAATGTCAAGAATGATGTCGTTTTGTAAGGATGGTTTGTTTTACTCTGATTTGAGCTAATACAATTACTCCATCAATAAGGCTGATACCCGATGTTAAATGGATATGGGGATGAATGAGGCGTAACCACATATTAACAGCTTTATAAAGTTTACATTTGGCGCAAATAATGTACTAAAATGTGCAATGTACGATAGCGAAACAGGACACAGCAGTTGTTTGCATTGATAGTTTTAATTATTTATGTTAAAGTAACAAAATAGAAGAAAAAAAAAATCCTTCATCAATTATTTTGTCTGTATTCAAACGCCGTTTTTAAATCTTGATAAATCACATTTGCCGGTTGTAACACGTTAATAGATTAAGAGAAAACATAACATAGAAGACAGAGCAAACGTACTGTTTGTATAAGTAGTATCCAGTTCTATTGAATTTCAGAATCAATATACTTCTATTGTCTGTTTTTGTAATCAACTCTTTGGATCACAAGCGATTAACTAAAGTAGCAGTTTTCTTGCATGAACGAGTGATTGAGAATTATGACGATAAAAGAAGAGGCCGTGCCTGGTGCGTGTCTATAGTACATTAATATATTCCCTGGCACAATAACAGTATCTCCTTTACAGGCAATCTAGTTACGTGGAATTCCATTTCATTCTTTGTCTGCTGAATGGAAAGTGTATGTCTTGCCTGCGGGGTGATTCCAAGTAAATTGGTTTACTCCATCACAACAACGTAGTCCACATAACGCAAGGGGACGTCATCGGATATATTTAGATCGATTTGCCAAGCTTTGCATACTCTATTATTGTCTCCGAACAACCTGCTCAGAGGCCCAGCAACATCGAGGATTGATCAACGTTATTTCCCCTAGAGTAAATCAGTGGTCATCATATTTTACAATAGAGGAACGTCTGAAACGAAATTTACATTAAAAACGCCCGTTTGAGGCTATTGCTGAAAAAAATAACAATTCACCAATCAGGAAGTGCTTCGGTGATTTGCTTGTGAAAGACTGATCTTTATTCGTGATACTGTTCAATATGGCTACAGGATGCAGGTTTAATTGCCGCGGAAGTTTCCAATAAAGTAATCCATTTCCCTGTATTAATATCTGAGCATGTCGGATTCCTCACGCCTTTGGGGCTTGATTGTTTTGAAATGATTTATACAGGATTGTCCAGATTTGACACAAGCACTTAGCAATCACAGAAAAACTTCTCCCACCTTCGGGTACAGTGTCACTGTTACATTTGATCAAAGAGTTTTCTTGCTCATTCAATGTTATTGGGTTACAAGCTTTATTTTCCTCACCACTAAGTTTACTAACACACTATGAGTGAACAAAGAAAAGGGCAAAAGTCAATTAAATCGCCTTCTCATTGAACAAGATGACCAGAGATATCATTTTTTCTACGGAAGCTTTGTGCAGACATTGAGTTTTAAATACACTTAATAGTATTCATGTAAGAAAAAAATGTTGCTTAGATTTGCAGTAGGGCTACTCATATAATTGCAGAATCATTTTGCTTCCATAATAGGTGTTGGCTTGTTTGTTAGTTTGTTTGATTGGGTTTTTACACCGTACTTAAGGTTATTTCACTCATAGGACGATGTGCCAGCCTAATGGTTGAAGGAAACCACACGAAACGACGCTGGTAATGCAGAAGACCCCGCAGTACATGAACAGGTCGAAAATCGAAACACCACAACAAATAGGCTACCAGATGTCCCTTGGCTCAGAAAGCGTCAGGACTCAGGAGACTCCGACATTACTGCCAGTAGTAGGTATTTGCAAACACAGTCCTTATTTTCCACATGTTCTTGATCGCGTAGAGATCTTTTTGCTTCAAATCATTTACTTGTTTCTGAATGTATTCCAAGTGATCAATTCGCAGTTATCTTTATTGGATATCTGTCGGCTAAATAGTGAATTTTAAACACTGTATTTAAATTGCGTTTTTATGCTGTAATCGATCAGTTTCAACTGTTAAACAGAACTAATATAGCCTTGTAACTGTTGTCAATTAATCGCTCGTGGAGGAAACCATAACCTTGGAACCATTGCACAACATTTGACTGCTGGAACGTTTCGCTTTAAAACCTGTATCGTCATTGATCTGATGATTTTCTTTTTCTTACTTCCGTCCCCTACATTTTGTTTCTTCAATAATGTGGACAATTTTAGAATAGACAAGTAGATATCTTGGCTATTTCTTGTATTTTGTCGGACTTGAAGATACCCGTTCAGAATTTTACGAAAGACGCTAAACTTGTTATGATCTGATTTATAGATGGCTTGTGTGTATTCGTTAATTCTCACTACTCCAGTAGATTTGGAGGATAAAAACCGGGAACCATGCTGTTGCCGAATTTAAATTGAAAGAGTATTTACTCATTTTGCATTGCACTACGCATACAGGATTGCGTTGATGGAGTGCAGCGCAATTATATAGACACTGTTAATTCGTCAACAAGATAGACTGACCTTGGGACAGGAATCTCATCTGAGGTGATCAACTTATGCCAGCTTTGAATGTAAAGCTATGTGATAGTTTAAGTGACTGATCGGTTTGATTATCAATGCACAAGACATATATAAGGATTTATTGCCCAGCGGAGTAGCCAATGGCTGACAGCGATAATAATTAATTACGTCCGCCTATCTTGTGATCCATATTACAAATACAAATAGTTATCATGTATAAGAAACTTTCAGAACTGGTGATATATTTTTGGACGTCAACACTGAACAAAGAAACCAATCAACAGACCAGATATTCCTTTTTTTCATACTTTGTGTGTGACGTAAAAGATTTAAATTGAACAGGTCTACTGCTACATAAGAATATGCAAACGCAGAAACAAGGAATTATTGTTGGTTTAGGTATTAGGCTTTATTATGCCATCGTCACTTGTGTATGTACATGTATGTGGCTTGCATATGGATGTGTAAATATACAATTACTACCTTTATCAGTGAAAGATTTGGGAAGTTGTATATTTAACTTCTATATATATTTTGATCAAGAGTAATCACACTGGCACAGGGATATCGACTTATTAAAGCCGAAAAATCATCTCATGTTCTAGATAAATTGTCAGAGACAAATTGCTAGATAGACATGAATCGCGAGTTGTTCTGGATAACATATAGGCGCACCTCGAGAAATGGCAATACATGTAATATGTATATTGTGAAGATAAATATGTGGCAAATACATAGATATTAGGTATGGATGATAATAAACACAACCTGAAAAATGTATCCTTTAGAGTTAGTAGTAAACCCTTTAGTCTACCAAATGAAGTTAAGGCAGTTAAGGGTTATCTGGTACAGAAGAGAGTTTGGTCTTAACCAAGAGGTCCTTGAGATATTTGTTTTTCTTGTACGCTATGATAGGTCTCTGTGATATAATCTTATTCATTGCAGGCACAAGGTTTTGATATTCCTATATCCAGAACAACTCGATATTCAGGTATATCTAGAAACTTGTCTCTGAAAATTTATCGGCTTTAATTAGTCGATATCCTTGTGCCAGTATGATTACTCTTAATACGAATATATAGTCAATGTTTATAGTTTTTCTCCTCATATTCACCTTGTCATATTTATCCTTTCTTGTTATGTTTTTAGTGTAAATACTATTAATTTAGATACATAGGAATTGTTATATATTTTAAGTATTGGATATAGTTTGAATATATATTAACTTTGTTTCAGACATACTGTCTATATTGTATTAAGCTAGTATATTTATTTGTATATATAGAATTAGCATTCTAACTCACATTTGTAACTAAAGTGGTTAGATCTTATTACAGTTTATCCAGGTGTTGTTGGGCAGCAGCTTTAGTTTTGTGTCATGAATATTATTTTCAGCTTAGTTCCGTTTCTGCTGTTGTTTCGAATCACCTCCGTCCTCATACCCCTTTGCAAATCTTTATTATTTTGGGATGGCTAAGCAACAGAAATGGCAACAGTTTAACAATGGACGCCCAATGAATCCAAATTGAAAAAATCCCCAACTTTTCGGAGTTTTCCACAGCTTTGAAGGCACTGTTTTAGGTCCTCCAGTTTCTTCTTCATCTTGCCCTCCTGAAGGGACAAATTCGTAGCCAAACCGCCCCTAATTCTATTATAAAGAAAATTAACGATCTTAACAGTTTCATGAAACCTCGCCAACGTAATGCTCAGTTTGACAGAACTTTGGTATGTAATGTCATCCATGAGATGATTGCCCAATTCCAGTCCTGTCTTGTAAAATTAAAAGCACAGTTGACTTTGATCAAGTATAGATTTTGACCGAGTCATTCTAATGCAATAAAATGTGAGTAAACAGAACTTTCGACATAAACTTTTTAATTCTACTTTGACAACCTTTGAGTCGTTTGTTCGTTCTATAAAATCCAGCCATCCTAGCTCTTCTGTTTTTCCTACTTCTCCGGTGGTTGCCTCGCCTTCTGTTACCTACTCTCTCTGGGTAACCTGGTCCTTCTACCAACCTTACACCTCAGTCTGCACATGGCATTGTTCTCCAACTCATTACCCTGGACCTTCGAGTCCGTATAAGCCTTGCACTGAGATCACCACTTTCAGTTCCACGTAATGTTCAGGTCAATAATGCAGAAAGTGATACATTTTGGAAATTCAGATATACCACCTCATCTTAACGGCACCTTCCTCAAGTAACCGATTTTTATTATTAAAAGAAGTGATACAACATTGGTTAGAATTACTCAACAAACCCAGTCTTATATCCAAGTAGACAGGCGCAATATTCAATTCCTTTCGGACTCTTGGCTAAACTAATAACATGCCTCAACAGAAAATTCTCTGTAAGCTTTGATTCCCAGAGGATATTCCACGCAGGAAACTGAACAAGTATAATGCAGACCAATTTACAACATCAGTACCTGTACATAAATATCAGAATCACCCTGTAAATATTGTCAGGCAGGTTTTCTAAATGTATGAAGACTAGATGTAAGCTAGACTATTACCCAGCAGAGAGGAGTTTCTTCGTCGAGGAATAAACTA